>JABUQX010005893.1:0-5000 GCA_015478945.1 Trachelipus rathkii
CAACTAAATCTTTTTCTCCTCAAAATCCAGGGTTCGATGGAGCTTGTTCTCCCGCCATTCAGGAGAGAGACATTGCGTATCGGGCATGGAAACACTCATCTCCTATTAGTCTTACTAATTTCAATTCCTTGCTCGGATCTTGCAGGGATACTATTCGACAAGCTAAGCGCGCACTTTCACTAAAAGAAGGTGTGACAACCTGCTTGGTTCTCTCCTACTGATAAAAATTTCCGGCCCTTTTACCAAAAACATCTCTAACAACTTTTGTAAAATCTACCTTTACTCCTTATCTCGCTCTGATGGTTATTTGCTAAACTCTCCTTTCTCAAAAGGCCAATTTAATTCCTTAATCCCTTTTTTCATCTAATTCTCTAAACCCTGGACGATTCTGGCATCCCCCCTCCTACTCCTTCTCCTCTCAGGTTTCACATGTCTTTACCTGTGATTACAACACATGATCGTGGGCATGGGATCCTGAGATCTATGAACAGTCGGAAGCCTAGTGGGCCCGGATGGCATTCCCCGCGTGTTCTGAAGGGAGTGTGCTTCTGAGCTGGCGCCTGTCTGCGTTCAACCTCTACTCTCTAATGTCTTATACTAATAACTTTTCCTCAGCGCGGAAGGCTCACATGTTCAACCGATCCCGAACCATAAGGCAGCCGCTTCTCGATCCTATCAAACTATCGCCTTTAGTTCTCAGCTTGTATTCCTCTAAAAATCTTTGAAACTGCTTCTTAACTCTCATTTCCTGGATCATCCTGGAGTCTCATTACCTTCTTTTCAGATCATCAGTATGGCTTTCGTCCCTCGAGGAGGTCAACTGATGACATACTTTCCTATCTACTGATTTTACTGGTTCTTTTGCGCCTTAGGGACCATGGTGGTGCGCTTAACATCATCCAAAGCTTTTGCCGGATTTGCACGCCGTCACTGCTCTCTAAGCTTCCTTCCTTCTGGTTTCCCTCCTTTTCTTTGTTTACTCTTGTCTAGTTTTCCTTATCCGATCGCTCTATATCAGCACTCCTTGATGGAGCCGACCTCTCCTCCTTTCCTGTTAAATTGTGGCTGTTCCGCAAGGTTCTCGTTTCTATATCCAACTTTATCCTACTTTTCATCAACGGATCTCCTCAGCTGTACTTTTAACTCTGTTCTCTCTTATGCCGATGACTCAACCCTCCACCCTTCTACTCACTTCAAATCTGCTCCCGTCTTTTGCTTTCTTAGAGTTGTCTCTCGTCTTCAGCTTTCATAATACCTTGTCTAATCTGGATGGGATTTTCCCCGCGTGGGGTCCACCGCAACCTTGAAAAATTAACTCCTTTCAAAACCAACTTTCTCTAAAATCTTGCCCTTCTCAAAGACACCATCACCAACTTTCCTATTTCCTTCGACGGCTCTAAAACGTCTCTGCTGTAATAACATAACCGTTCTTCGGTCTTAACTGAACAATATAAATTGTCCTTGGAAACCTCATATTTCAACGGTTTGCTAAGGTGGCCTCAAAAGAAACTGGGAGTTTTGTTCAGGCTGCGGGAATTTTTTTCCTCTGCACTGCTACTCCAGTTATACTCAAGGGCCTTATTCCGCCCTTGTAATGAGTACTGCTCTCTCACATTTGGGGGGGGGGCTCCGGCTCCACGCTTCTATTGGATCGGGTTGAGTCTAAGCCTAAGACACTAATAACACTGTCCCGCACTTTCAAACCCTCTATCTCTAGCGACACTGACGTTGGGGCACTATCTCTTTTCTATAGTAATACAACGGTAATAGATGCCAGGAGAGTTGGCACTCGCATTCCACCTCCATTCAGTCTCCCTCGCAATCACAAGGGGGTGCCCATGTTCTCGCATGGAGTTTTGCGTGAGTATTGAGAACCCCAGAATTGTTCGTTGTGGTGCCTCTTTCTTCCCAGCTACTTTCGTCTGTGGAACTCCTTTGCCTTCTCTGTTTTTTTCCAAACTTATTAACTCTTCCTCTCTTAAAGCCCCGTCTGCGCTCACATGCTGAGAGGTTTGCTTTAGGCTGGGGATAGGGTGGGGGTTTTCCATGTTTTATTCTCAGCGCCCTCCTTTGAAAGGGCCTCGGCCCGGTGATGGTGCTATAATACCTATAATATATATATATATATATAATATATATATATATATATATATATTATATATATATATATATATTATATATAATATTCATATATATATATATATGTCAAGTTATACCTTGCCTGAGGGCCATAATGCCGCATTTTTGAGATCCGCAAGTCTATTTATTTAATTTGGGAAAACTATTTAGCTTTAGCTTTGATTTCGCTATTATTTATTTAAGTTTAGAATATTTCTCAATTCGCTCAAAGAAAGATTTATTTTGAAAAGAATATTTATTTTGACAAATTGTGAAATATAAATTTATTAGCTTGTAAGATGATAGGAATATAATTAATTTTAGACTTATCAAGTTAAGGATTGATATTATTATTTTCGTTAATTTCTATATATAAGATACTGCCAAATAATATAAAAAGGCAGAGTTATTATTATAAGGGCTTTTTGCGTTTCGTACTATCGATCTTGAGACTTGTTTGTGTTACCTTTTAATATTACTTTGAGTAAAACTCCTGCTTTTATCTTGAATTGTTTGCTATCCTGCACAGCGACCTGATTATTTGAAAATATTCGTCATTTGACACTCTGAGCTCACATATTCAGGCAAGGTATAAAGGCGATTTAATATAGTTCAAAACCCCTAGACAACAGAAACTATTTATTGATACTGAGCCCGCGTGTCACTCATCAAGAACATCATCACGAACCGTTTTTTGGGTGGCTTGTCCGAGAAGGAATATAGCTTGAAAGTATTTCTTCACTTCACTTGCTACGTCTTTTATGATTATCACCTCCTTTTATTAAGATTCTTCCTTTGTCAACATAATATGCTAACCCACCTGCGTGCCAGATGGCTAAAAAAAATTGGCCTAAAGGGGGATCTCTCGATCATCAGTAAACGAGAGAAGGCCTACAAAGAAGAAGAGGATTGGCTGTTAGAGAGCTGAAGGAATGAGCTCCACACCCCCCAAGCACACCCACGCACGACCGCTGAAAGGAATGCTCACTCAGGAAAGATGAAGCAGAAGACAGATAGGATGACTCACTCAACACGAAGAGGAAGCTGAAGGAATACCCGACCTAACACACCCCCCTATCCCGAGCCAGGGAAGCCCAACACAAGAAAGAGGAAGCTGACAAGAAGCCCTCACACTCAAAAAAGAAGAAGGACGATAGGAAAGCTGAAGAAGCCGAACACACACGGAACTTTGAATTGGAAAAAAATACGACTGTCCAATCAGTCTCATTCGTCCGTCCAATTAAGCCACATGTATCCCATCGACATGCTTAAGGTACCGAATATGGCCCCGTTCACTCCCCCCCCCCGAACAAGGGACGAAAATGGACCGCATACATCCACGATTTTGAGGACTATCGACATATATCAATTGGGCCCTACCGTAGTTTATTGGCCTCTTTCATCACTTTAAGTGGACATTTATAACTGGACGTGATTATATGTCGTTTTAATAGCAAGTTGCCCTCCCAACTTGTGATTTTGCTTGAGCCCCCTTATTCTTCTTGCCGTGGTAATCAGGGCTAGATGGAGCCAGACAAAGAGATGAGGGCGTCATCCTATAGAAACCGATTAATCGGATCTGTCAGGTGGTGTGAACTCTCAAGCTTTCAGCCAAGACACATTTCAAGATTTAACGCGATCTATGGTAGTTGAATCCAATTTCTCACCTGTTGCCCAAAAGACTTAGCTGTTCATTTAAGAGAGGTAGGACTCTCTAGTTTAAACGACATCGCTTCTCGCGCTGATAGATTTCTTCAAGCAAGGGGTAAGAACCTGTGTTCTAAAAGGCAAGACTTTAACCTCTCTATGGCATCTGGAAATAACAAAGAGGATAAAATAAGCCATAATACTTAACGCCATCACACCAAAACTTGCAAAATATGCCACGAAGTCGGTTACGATTCTAAAGCATGTTATTCAACTCAAAATGGAAACAACAGATTCCCGCGTAGTCGGCAACATTTTGAGAATAAATATAGTCGTGATAACAAGACGTCGGAGAAGAGATGGCACGCACCTAGGAAAGAAATACACAACGCCGCTGTTACAATCGAAAAGGGTGTCAGCAAAGAAGATTTTTCGGCGGCATTTCAAATTGTGGACGAAGATGGGTGTGTTAACGTGAGTGAAATGTTGAAGGACGGTATGTTGCATGTCAATGGCAAATCTATTCCCGTTTATAAACCAGTCCATGTCAGGATCATATAAACGTCAGACATCCGCCTCATTGCCGCCGTCGACGAATGGTTCTATAAATGGAATCAACGTTCAGTACTTCGTGATACAGGGTGTAGTTGGCGTGATCTTCAAAAAAGGGACGGCGGGAAGTTTTGTCGAAAAACGCAATCAATCTCACAGCAAGATTAGGAAATGCTTCTCAATCGATAATCACCCTTAGGACAGCCCCTGAAGCAAGAATTTGGATTCGCACTCCGTTCTCTACGGGGTACGTCGAAGTTTTATGTCTGAACGATGCGTTGTATGATTTGACATTGGGAAATATCCCAGGCGCGCTAGGTCCGGAGACAATAGGGTTCGGAAACGATGATAAAATTAATACCGACAAGGAAACATCCATTGTCAAAGCTACTTGTGAAGTAGAAAATGCTACTGAGAATGAAAATGATAAAATTGACACCGACGTGGACACATCCATTGTCGAAGTTGTTTATGAAACTGAAACTGCTACAAAAGACAGCAAGTCAGTAGAAAATTTGAATGAAAGTCTCCCATTCAACAATCAAGAGAATTTCTCAAACTCAGATAGTCTTGAAGCGAGTGTCGGAGAAGCTATACAGCCTGAGGTGGCGGCAGAGGCGCCTGAAAGCGTCAATAGAAGAGTTGATGCGGCATATCATCCATTTAGAATAAGGTTAGACAAA
>JABUQX010005893.1:27500-32500 GCA_015478945.1 Trachelipus rathkii
TTAAACATATCGTCGTGTTCATATCAACCTAGAAAACAATTCTGAAAATATATATATATATATACTATATATAAATATATATTATATAATATATATATATATATATATATATAATAATTATAAATATATATATATATATAATATAATATATATATAATAATATATATAATATAAATAATATTATATATAATATATATATATATAATATATATATATATATAAAATATTATATAGTATAATATATATAGATATATATATTATATATATATATATATATATAACAAATATATATATATATATATATATCATAATATATATATATATATACTTAATATATATATATATAAATAAATATATATATATATATAAATAATATGTATATATATATAATATATCGGTATTTGCAAATATACAACTTACAACCCACTACCCAGAAGTTCAAGTCTTTGATCATCTGGGCCACGCTTTTCTCTACCCTTACCTTAATCACCAGAAACACAGTTCTCTTTCAGCTCCCGCATTCGACGCCATTACACTTCTTTCAATGAGACCACTACTAAGCTCTCCTATCTCTTTAGTCTTCCTTTGGTCTTGTTCCTACAGCCCCATCCCATCTCTCTAGCTCCTCTCTCCTCCTGGGCATGTTTTCAGTATCACCTATCACCTCTCTGCCGCAATCACCTTATTATAAACCTTTCAATCTAACCTTCCCCCATGTAATAATGTAGCCTTTCAAACCTACCTCCTCCATTTCTTTTGTTCTTTACTTGTTTCTTCTAGTCTTTCCCGCTATCGCTCTCAAAACGTGCATCTCCATCGACTATATTCTACTAACGCCTCTTCAGGTTGTACTCCATATCTCCATCACATATAGTAGAATCAGTGTTAACACCCATTTTAATATCACTTTTCAACTTGCAAACTCGTGACTATCTTTCAGTATGTGGTATACGAGGATTCTACAGCACCACCCATATTGAGCTGATATTCTATTTGTTAGATTCTTGTACATTCCTCTCTTCTTTCTAAATACACCCTATAAGACTAAATAACCCAACATCAGTAATTCTCAGTCCTTCAAAACATCTACTCTAGCTCCCCTTCTCCTTCTCATCTACTGACCACTATGATCTCTGTTTTTTCTGCCTTATAGTCTAACCGGCCTATCTAAGCCTATTCACAACACATGTGACTGATTCAGGACTGGAGTTATACATACAAGTTAAAGAGGAGGGAACAAGTGGTCTTGTCACCTTTAAACCTTGGAGCACCTTTATTTGGAGAATTCTACATTATTTTGAAAAATTCATCTTAAAAATTGGTTCACTTGTAATGTTAAAACTAAAGGTTATGCGATATATATGACTTGCCCCGTTTATTTCAACTACAAAGAGCATATTTGAGACTGAAGTGTCAAGAATTGAAGGTGTCATTTGATATAAATCCTCTCCTCTCATCTATGTTTCCTGGAAGTTATATTCTTCATTTTATGAGGGAGAGTCAAATATTCTCCATCTATATAAAAGTGCAGAAAGTTTGCGATTTGATACAGAATTTTTTCCTCTATCTGTGAATGATTAATTAAAATAACTTTTGCACTGCCAATTATCCTAGTTGATAAGGCACGAAAATTCATTCAAGATCAAGGTAATACGCATGTTGCCCATCTCCTATCCTTTCTCCCTCTTTTTAGCGCCAGCACGCTAAGTCACCCGTGTAGCCAGAATATCACCGTTTCAAAAATTTCATATATCCGTATTCTCACCTTCTTTCTCATCAAATTGATAAAATTACAAAGAAAAAAATATAAATAAAAAACTTACCTGTTTCGTTATCCGTTTTTACTTCTCAAACTAATCCTTATTTCAAATTCTGTTCTTACATTACATTTACTATTCAAATACAAACTCTCCAGGGATCCTTTCGACTTTTTATCCACTGCATATTCTCTCTATTTCGCATTCCACAGTCTCTCCATAGTCACTGAATCAAAAATTCCTCAACGCTCTATGAAACTAAATATGCTCGTTTATTATATTCCCATTTTTCTAATATAATTCTCACGGCGAACAAAAGATCGGTCGTGATTCTATTCATTCTATATCCATTCTGCTCTTCCCAAAGTCTGGGCCACTACCAATCTCAGCCTTGATATCTAGTATTATCTCCTATGTTTTTGTCAAGTGTCCATTAGATTCTACCCTGTAGTGTTTACAGTCTTTTATATCTCCTTTTCCCCTTATATATCTGAATTTTGACTGACTTTCCTCACCCACTGGTACTTTGCTCTCGTTCCAACACCTATTGAACAATCTCAGAATTACTTCTTTCCTTTTCTCTCATCATTCTTTTATTAGTTCATGGGTTATCCCATCTCCAATTCCTTACCACTCTTCATTACTCTGACCAACCCCTACTCTTCCATAGTGAATTTATTCCCCTCTTTCCGTCCTCCTTCCTAATTTACTTATCTCTTCTCTCTGCACCCATCCTCATCTTGCTCAATATCAACATTAATAATATTATTATGTAATCCCGTTCATCTCCTGTTTATTTCTGTTGATCTTACCAAACTTCTTTTTGCATATTCTTGATGTTGCACACTTTCCTCTTTCATCCTCTATACTTTTTTGCAAGTTTAAAAATCTTCTTCCTTTCTGCTCTCACATCTTCCATTATCTTTTCTTTTCACTCTCTCAGCGTTTATTCTGCCCCTACTTACTGAGCATTTGTATGTGCAGTTCATTAAGTAAACCACTATCTCGTCAATAGTATACATTTATTAGTTTTCAGAGAATCTGCGCGAGTATTTTAAAGATAATTCTAGTTTTAAAGTTTTTTCTGTTGCTTGTACCAAGTTTTGTGGTTGGCAAAACACTTTTAGATGGTAAAATGAGAAATTACGTAAGTCTGATTTATTTTTTATATGCAAAAATTATTTTTTTTAAATTAATTTTACACATAAACTTTTTAACTAGTTTTTAGCATGTTGATCAATTATTTATCCGATTTTCCTTTTGTTTGTTGTCTTGAATTTGTTCTTAGTTGGTGTGCCGTGCAGTGATGGTGGTGCGTGCGTGTTGGGTTAATTCAAGCGATCAGCGGAGACTCTATACTTCACCAACATTGTAGGCTTTTAACTCTAACTCTGCTTCCGTTGAATACCTCCTCTCTCAAACTCTAACCCTAATCTTTTTCCATCTTGTCTGAGGACTCAGATTGCTAAAATCATCCCTAAACTCGCTTTAAAGTATCCAACTATAATCTTTGTTATAATTTTCGAATTAATGGTAAAGATTTTGCTTATATAAACATTAAAACACCCGTAACACGGTTTGGTGAATCTCGAAATCTCCTAACTTCACGATTATTCTGAATGCCTCAAAAATCTCTGTCTTTCTACTACAATTAATTGTGCTTCTCTACTGTTCTCCTAACAGAACAGAATTTTCACGCCAATTTGAATAATCCTTACTACTTCTAAAGGAGACTGTTATAATCTTCTCTTCAAATACTGAGGTCCTCTATTAGATTTACAATGTACACAACACTGAATGTTGATGGTCCATCTATATCTCTAACATACTATTTATCAATAGTTGCACCGGAGGAATAGGTAAACCCCACCGAAAAAATCACTACTGCACCAGAGCAATCTACAAACATCTATGGACAAGCAGATAATTAAAGAACCAAACACAACATTCCGAGAATCGTCCCAACCCAATTCTTAACACCCCCCCACCTCCACACTCTGAACTATGTTTCACCACTAGTCCTATCCGTTATAAAACACCACCTTCACGCTTCTATCGTAAATAACTAACCACAACCTTTATATTCTCTCAATTTTAAAACTTTCTCTCCAGCAGCTCAATCCTGCCCTGTGCGTTCTTCTGGCTTTGCCTGCTTCTACCTACACTATAATGAATGACTGCTTATCCTCTAGTATGCTTCGCTCTGCCGACAAGGAGCTGATGATCGCTTGATGGAAATAGCAGGTCATTCCTTCTTCGACTAAATCTTTCTCTCCTCATAATCCATTAGTTTCGCGTCGTAATTCTTCTTGGCCATTTCAGGCTAGAAACAATGCGTATCGGGGGTGGAAAAAATTCTCGTTCGCCTATCACTCTCGCTAAATTTTCATTCAGAGCTAGAAATCGTTGCAGGATACTCTTCAAACTAGCAAACGCTTTCATGAAACAAAAGCGCTAAACCTCCTTGTTCTCCTACTGACACAAATCTTCTGGCCTCTTGCCAAAAACATCTCTAACAACTTCTTAAATCATCCTTTCCTCCTCTTATTCTTCTGATGTTCTGTTGCTAAACTCTCCAACTGAAATAGCCAATCTCTTCTGGCATCCTATTTGTCCGTCTTAACTCAATCTTGGACGATTCTGCATCCTCTTCCTCCTCCTCTCTTCTCATGTTTCTTTATGCTTTTGCCTGAGATACATTATAGTCATGGGTCCTGAAATCTATAACGTCTAGGAAGCGGGTGCCCGATGTTATCCTTCCAAGTTTGGAGGGAGTGATGCTTCCGTGCTGGACCCTCTTCTACGTTCAACTAATTCCATTCCTCAATACTACACTTTCCCTCAGTGTTGAAGGCACATGTCCAACCTATCCGAAAAAAGGAACCGCTCTGATCCATCTAAACTATCGCCCTAAGCTCTAACCTGTATTATCTAATTATCCTTGAAAACCCCTTCTCAACTTCATTTCTTAGACCATCTGCAACTCATCCCTCTTCCGATCGCCCATACGCTTACGCATCGAGGTCTACGTAAAATACTTCCTATCTAAAATTATGTTTCCACCCTATAATTACGGAGAGACGGCTTTCCTTACAAGTATCCAAAGCATACCGGTATGGCACGCGCTCATGCTCTCCAAGCTCCCTCTTGGATCCCTCTATTGCTTACTTATGTCTCCTTCTTCAAATACCAATACATTAGCTATTATCACTCTCTTTTCTCAAATTGTTCCTCCAGTCGTCT
>JABUQX010005893.1:37500-47273 GCA_015478945.1 Trachelipus rathkii
AATGGTAAATAAATTTATTTATAAAGTAAAGGACAGATTTATGATTTAGGATATATATATATATACTATAGATAAATTATATATAATAAATATAATATAATAATATACTACATATAATATATATATATATAATCAATAATATATATATAAAATATAATATATATATATATTATATAATATAAATAATATATTAAATATATATGTATAATATGAAAATTTATAAAATAAGTATATATATAAATATATGAATACATATATATATAATAATATAAATATACTAATATATAGATAATAACCTATAATAACAATTTAAATAG
The DNA here is from genome assembly GCA_015478945.1 of Trachelipus rathkii. Taxonomy (NCBI): domain Eukaryota; kingdom Metazoa; phylum Arthropoda; class Malacostraca; order Isopoda; family Trachelipodidae; genus Trachelipus; species Trachelipus rathkii. The sequence continues at coordinate 37,818 of JABUQX010005893.1, forward strand.
ATAATATATCTAAATATGTGTAATACAAGTATATATATATATATATATATATATATATATAAATATATAATAAAAATATTAATATCTAATATATATATATATACATATATAATATATATATATATATTATAATATATATATATATATATACTATATATATAAAATATAATATATATTATATATTATATATATATATAAATATATTATATATATATATATATATATATATATATATATATATAATATAAATATACTAATATATATTATAATATATATGTATATATATATATATATAATATATATATAAATAAATATATAGTAATTATATATAGATATATATATAATATAGTAAATATATAAATATAATATATATATTATTATATATATAATTATTATATAATAATAATAATATTATATATATAGATATATATAAATAATATATATATATAATCTATAATATATAATTAATATATATAATATATATATATAGTAATAAATATTATAAGTATATATATATATTATATAAGTATATATAATAATAAGTATATATATATATATATAATAAAAAATATATATAATATAATATATAATATGATATAATATAATACCATAATACTATAAATAAAAGATAATATATATATATATATATATATATAATTATATATATAATATATATATATAATATATATAATATAATAACATATATATGTATGGATAATAAAACACACATCCACTACACATAAAATAACTACCCAACACACATACAATACTATAACTACACACATACCTCACCCATAATATTACAACCACTACAACAGCTAATAAAATATCATATACCACAAACCACCTACCCATACATACCCACCCTATACCTACATACATACCCTGACACAATTCTATACCATCCCACCAAAAAACAATATACACAAGCCCCCTATAATAATACATACTAGTATACTATCAAATAATATACTATCTTCAAAGGTATTTCCGTAATATCTATTATATATACATATCCATATATATATATATATATGAAATATATATATATATATATATATACTTATATACCTAACCTACACTCCATAACTAACTATCTAAATATATTTAGTATATTACATATAATAAAACAAACCACTCACCCCTACCAATACAAAACCCAATAACAACTACACAACACATACACCTACTACTCATATATACCACCACAATATTATAAACATACTAATAAATATATCCAATATATAATAAAATATATTATACTTTATTCAACAAAAGATAGTATACCTACACTCACTATATAACAAATATAATATATTATATATATAATATATATATATATATATATATTATAATAATATATAATCTTATTAAGTATCCCTGATTAATATATTGTATATAATATATATATAATATATATATATATATATAATAATATATATAATAAATATTAATCTAACACTAATTAAAAAGCGTAATTGCAAATTAAAAAAATATCTACGAACAGGTTAACAATAATATACAATACATACAATACTATACATTACATACTACAATCCATATATAATTAAACTATGAATAACATACTAACATCATACTCACAATATACATACACACCCCCTATTAATATAAACTACATAATAACAAACCAACTATAGATAAAATACAATAAATACACCATATTTATGCTATATAATATTATATAAATATAGCAATATCAAACAAATATCCAACAATATGTACAAAAACCAAATTAAAATCATAACACACCCTATAGAATATTAGATAATAACACACTCACTCACAAATAATATATATACATTACTAATAACATAATATCATATATACAAATTAATCAACTAACAAATATATTATACTATAACTCATAATCCTAATCACAATTAAAGCTAATATATAATAAGTATATACAAACACTATATAACTATAATACTCAATAATCATAAATAATACTAAATATATATATATATTATATAATATACACCTCACATATATCAGACACTAATAAAACTATACACTATAAATTACAAATCACAATAAAAAAATTATCCAAATACACTATTATATATATACCCGTATATAAATATATATACTGAATAACATATCTACTACATCACAACAACTCCTCACATATACAATATATAACACTCTAACTATAATCACTTCTTAGTTACTATCTTATAGATATATATATATACTAAATTATACTAACTATATACAAAACATATACTATAACAAAACTATAATACAATATAATATATATATATTATATAAAATATAAATACATTATACTATATATATATTATAATATATACATATATAATATCATAATAATAATATAATACTTATTTAAAACATATAAATAATATATATATAACTAATAATTAATACTTCACTATACTACCACCCAGTTTACTATACATAGTATTACCTACTCTAATCCGACTACATCACCTCACCACTCAACTCACCCATCTACTCAACCTAACACCATACCTATCCCATTATACTAATACATATACAGCACATACATACTATACAAACCAAAATAACACATATTAACGACTACACACACCTAAGCAACATATGAGATATGATTGACTACCTATATCCTATAACTTAACGCTCTATTATCCACTCAATACCTCTAACGGATACTACCACACTCACGACCTACAAACCTAATACCCCCTCATATACTCCAAACATCCTTTCACAACATCTCTACACTCCACCACACCCATTTTCCGCAACCACCAACCACATTAAACATCACGCACGAGCACACATGCTACTATCACTCACTATACATCATAACTCCCCATACCCCCTACCTACCTCGCACCCATCCTCAACTCAATCACCCATATGCAGAGCACCCACATAACCACAGACTAACTACACACTAAACCACCCATACACCATAACCGCCCCCCACCCTACCACCAACTACACCAACTAATACCCCACACACTCCCATACTACCACCATACTACCACCACTATCATAACCTATATCCCTACCATATAACTATAAATAAACAATATACCAATATATATATATAACCCATCACCCCTACAAGACCGCCCACCCGCGTACACCTCGCCCCACCCACACCACACCACCAAGCCCCACCCCCTACCCCCGCCACGATCAAACTACACACCACTACCCACACCCATCACCCTACCACAACCTACCACACCACACATACCCCAACACCCGCTCCTAACTCACATCACGCACTCTAACATAATATACCCCCACTACACTCCCCACTCTACTACTATAATACAAAACCACAACCCCTATCAATCCCCCTAATAAGATCCACCCCACAACCCCCCTCTATCACCCCCCCCTACACCCACTATAACACACCTAACTACCATACTTACCATAATACACCCCCTACACCACCCCTACCTAAACCAAACCTAACCCCAACCCCAACCAATTATTAACACCCACATAACCCCACACATCACCCAACTACCAATAACATACCCTACCCCATTCATATAATCCAACAATATAATACCCCACCTACCCATACACACCTACCAGACACACACACATATACACACACTACTAACCATTACATAACCATCATACACCTACCCTAACATCCACATACACCACAATCAACTAACTACTTATACCCCCCCACCTCCCATAGATACCTACCACCACAACCCAATATACAAACACCCCCATAATCATAAAACTATAACTAACATCTATCTTAGCTATATATATCATAATCCTCCCTACATCCCATACCTCTCACTACACACACACCAACTCTCAAACACTAACCAGCCCCACCCAACAACACACACAACCACCCACCTCACTCGCTGTACATAATCACGCACTACAAAACGGCAGCACAAACAGCACGTCCAGACGCTTCTATCAGACAGAGTCGCTAACGAACAAATACAAAATATACACCTACCACTCTCAATATCTCAATACATCAACTAACACCGAACAATCAACTAAATATGTGAGAGCCTGGATCCATATGATATCCCTGTATACAACAGATACACCTACCATCGAGTGAACATACAGCATACATTTAATCACACTAGATATACAAACCTAAATCTAACTAAATACTCATACACCTCACCCTAATCCCCCTCACCTACCCATACCCTACACCACCTACCTCAACCCGCTGCACATCACTACACCGCCATACTTACTACTATATCCTCATATATACCAGCTATCATTCACTCAACACTCACACACATACCCGACCACCACTAACCCACAATATCTCACGCTATAACCACATACTACAACAATCATACACTCACCTCAAAAATATCTATACACCAAAATCACTACCAACTACAATTCACCATACACATATACCATACCCACTATAAGTCACAAATATCACATACACTACTTAAATACTACACCCCAAATATCTCAGATACTCAATAATGAGTAAACAATCCATCGCCTAATAATACCTAACCTAATACTAATATCATATCACACCCTTATTCAATATTACAAATACATAATATAAACTATAATAACAATATCAACTAACCCATACAAAATACTTGACTACTAACCTCATAAATAAATGAAACACAACATATAACGTAAAAAAAACACAATAACCCTATCACTATACTATTATACCTAAATATATAACCTAACCCTAATTAATTTATTATATAGTAATATTCTATCCCACCAATCACACTTAATATAACTAATACAATAACTGTATATTATATAATAAATATATTAATATATATATATAATATATTAATAATATATATATCAACATGATATATATATTATTATATTAGTTATATATATATATATAATATATATTAATATTATTAAGTATATATATTAGTATCTATAATATATATATAATATATATTTAATTAAATATAAATATATATACTCACACTATGATTAATATATACTATATATATATAATTAAAGTATATGATATAACTTTATATCGCAGAATATAATTAAATTCTAAGTATAATTAATAATCGTATACTCAATATACATCATATAACTTTAACTCATACTGATATATGATTAACTAATACGAGATATAAACATAATATATATCACTATATATACTAGAACTATACCAATCATTACGAGGCCCTACCTAAATTACATATATAGGTACTAATTATACTCATATAAAATATTATATATTATATATTATAAATATAAACTACATTTAAATAGATATAATCACTTACATATATATATATTATACGTATTATACTATATTATACATTACATATAACATAATATACATGACAATATAACACTAAAAACATAATATACATACACCAATACTAAATAATATAGTTAGTATTAATTTATTTAATAACAAGATATATAAAATTTTAAACATAATATATAAATAAATTTTCACCTACACAACTATCACTTTACAACGGATTATATAGTCAAATTGTATATGAATAAATTACTCTTAGCAATACGACCCATAATAGATTCCAATCCTAATTGACGGGTAAGTGAGTGTTGATCAAATAATCATGATTACACACCGGAGACGCCAAATCCGTAACACACCAATAACTGCAGGAAGAAAAATATAACATGTTCAATGAGGATTCATGTCTGGGCTCCTCGAAGAATACAATGGTCACACAGGCACCTACTATGAATCGCCCTTAAGCATGAATGTTATCAGGTTACCGTTTGGCCAAAGCCAGATAGCCTCGTGCACATGATGTATATATATGCTAGTTATTTTGAGCTAATAGATTACATCAACTGTCACCCCCTAGAGTAACAAAAAAAAAAATGGACGCCACAATGAGTAACACAGAACGCTAGAATAGGCAATTAATATAAACCACTTGGAGAATAGATCATTCTCAGTAAATATACAACCTTTCACCCCAAGATTTAGCGTTCCTCTGAAGACCTCACTAGATACATAAGCATACATAATCTGACTCATGAGACAGTATAAGCACGATCACAAACAAACTAGCCTGCAACCTATCAAACAGACTCTCACGAAGACTAACAGACTCCATAAAGGGAAATTACTACTTATTGTAGAGGGAGTAAATATGACAAGGTCAAAAAAATGAGGATAATGCGAGCGCAAGACACTCACTTCTAAACTATTAAATTAGACCGACGAAATCAAACACACTTATTAGCTGAATCCAAAATGTTATATGATGTGACCCTCTCGAAGCTCTAATTTTAAGATTTTGTAATTAATTGATATAATTAGTGAAGAGATCACAATCTCCAAACAGCACTTGTGATAAACTGAAACGCAACCCGATGCATCTCCTGTGAAAATCAAGGAAGAAGTAGCTAGATGGACAGACCTTATATGTTTAATACGTACTCCTTCTAAAGAAATCATTACAGTGAGATCGTATACTTACTCAGCGTGTCTACTCGACTCGATGAGAAATGTATAAGGTATCAATGTACTTAGACCATCTACGGCACGACATCACTGGTTGAGGATGAGTATATCCCTTGAGTTACGCTTGTTGCTCGAAATCGATCACGAAAGCACTGCTTTCTCAGGATGTGAGGAATCTAGTTATCTGCTCGGACGTCGCCTCTCTTGCTGGACCCCTGATATTGTCGTCTTACGGATCCGGCTGCCAGATAGATCTCCCTTAATCCGCTTACGAAGGATCGACTGACCGTCGATTTGGTTTACCCCGGAGTTGCTGAGCCACCTGTCTCTGAGAATATCCTGCTTCCGGACAGTGTTGACCTACATAACTCCTATGGCACTTTCCTCTTCTCTGACGATGTGTTCTTTCTTTGTGACAGTCTTTGTTATAAGCTAGCGAACTTACGCATAGGCTTTATTTTGTTAGTTAGGGCTGTCTTTGCCACTTGTTCTTCTTATGAAGCGTACTTTCGGGAATTCCGTTAATATTGTCTTGGTTAGTCCCTTTATTATGCCATTTAGTTCCATGCACGGTGTAGTTACATACGGTAGTACTACCTCGAACGTTTAGGTATGGCCCAAATTAAAACCAAAACCTAGCTCTATATTTTTCCACAAAATAATTAAAAAAGAGAAGTTTACATTAAATATTTTTACCGGTGACTGCATTAAAATTATAGTTCACGCGATGTGATCTTTTTATATAAGTATAAATAAACATATATATTATAATATATATATAATATTATAAATATATATATATATATATAATTATACTAATATATATATATTATACATATATAATATATATACTATATATATTCAAATTAAATAATAATATATATTTATATAATATATATATATATATATATAGTAATATATATATATATATATCAGTTGCGAGGACGTGACATTATCCAGCAGTCATCGCATACAGTTCCCGTGAATTCCTCCATTTCTCGTAAAAACATGATATATATAATATTATTAAATATAATATTATAATATTATTAATTATTATATAATATATATATATATAATATATATATTTAAATATATATATATAATAATATTGTATAATAATAATATATATTAAATATAATATATTATATATATATATTAATTATAACTATAATAGTATATATATATATAATATTTATATATATATATATATAATATATATATATATATATATATATATTATATATATAATTAATAATATATAATATATATATATATAATATAATATATATATATATATATAATATATATGATATATATATACTTAATAGTATATATTATTGTATATGTAATATATAACAATTATAATTGCAAACCTTATCATGTGGCTAAAACTCAATTACCCAAATATTAACAACCCTATTTGCTGATAAAGAATGCTTTCTTTAATATCAAGATGGCTAAATGCTTTCTTACCTTCAGAGTTGAGCACATTTTGACATGTGACATTACAAACAACTAGGCAGATGAACAGTCAGAAACCGATTTTATAGTCTGAGTGTCAGTGGTCAAGAACTAATACGGCAGCTCGTCCATGTCTCGTGCCTACTAATGAAGAGATTTATGTTCTCCGTATAATCAATAGATGTGTATATAAAAAATTTGGGTGTGGAAGACTTGTATTCATGTCCTACTCTTGAGAAATTCACCTTTTCATTACAAGAAAACATTCTAACTTACATTATCAGCTCATCTCACTCATAGCTCTTACCCTATCAAACCTCAGATATAATAACATCTCACCTTGCTTGAATAACTACGTTTGCCCTCTCTCTAGCAGTATCTACAGGTCTTTCTTTAAATGAAGGGGTCCCATAAATAACCTGATGCATATCAATACTCTATTATTGGCATTAAACGCCTAACATACTATTATACAGTTTTCTTTATTTAACTAATTCTTTGCGTCTATTAGTAAACTAACACTTAGCTATTTATTTATGGCCATAATAGCTAATCTTATAATAAATTAGGTTATATATTTACCTTGCTTTAACCAAACATTACTGAATTTAAAGAACGTACTTTATTCAAATTATAATTAGTAGCTTATAATTATCACACTTAAATCTTTTCTCTTAGTTCCACATAGAACTCAAGAACCCAGAATCAACCATCTACTCAATATCCCGAGTTAAAACTTTATTTGTAGAATCTCATAAGGTGAAGAGAACCTTATTACACTTTTTTTGTACTAAATATAAAATTCATTTATGCTCACCCTAATCTGCTCACACTCCTAAAGAAGTAGTTAAATTAAACCAATATCATTTTTAAAATCTTTAATATATAATTACATCTTTCACATTATTATAATCCTTAATCTGAGATGGTCCACTTTGGTATCTATACTTGTGACATAGTTATTAGAAACCTTGCATTTAAGTCCCGGGTCTAAATCATTTAATATATAAATGGTAAAACATAATTATGAATGGCCCCAGCTTTAAACCCTTGTGGTAGACACCACTTCTTCACTATTTCCTCACCAATGTGATATATGACTTTATAATATGAACCATTTTATTTTGTACTATACACTGTTTACTATTCCACAACCACTCTTTTAAATCAACAACCATGTACACTCTCACCTTATACCACATTGATATAATATAATCTATCTTAAATTTCAGGCCTTGTTAAAAAACTTCTGATAATATATAATATATATAATATATATATAATATATATAATAAGTAATATAATATAATATATATATATATAATATAATATATAATATATTATATAAATATATATATTATAATATAAAATATATTATAATATATATATATATATATAGTATATAATATATATTAGATATATATTATTTATATATATTATATATAATATATCTATATATATAATATAATTAAAAAATTTCAAATATATAAGTATTAAAAGAATAAAAATTAACTATATATATATATAAATAATGAAATATA
>JABUQX010005894.1:0-12500 GCA_015478945.1 Trachelipus rathkii
GTCGCGAGACAAAACGATACTCCGAGGGGGGACTTCCGAGGCGTGGGTGAAATCGAGTGACCAAGACTGGCAAGAGCGGGGAACAGAGGTGTTCTTTTCAGTGACTCCGCGCAAAAAAGGCGTAGTTTGATAAGAGTATTAACGTATTCTGCCCTTAAACCTTCCGGCACTCGACCAGGAACCCCTCGTCAGCTAGACCGTCCACGGAAAATATCGCTCAACATCGCGGGACGAGACGGGTTTCTTCGTTCGGGAGCCATATCATCCGTTCTTCGGCCTCTGCCTCCGGAAACAAAAAAAAATGCTTTGAATACTGCACTAGTAAAGGGTAAAAAATCAAACGAAAATACTTTATTAAAAGGAACAATCAAACGCACACAAATACTTTATTAACGGCACGAGTGAAGGATAAAAAAGTAAACACAAAAATCTTTATTCGCTTGCGAGCCAAAACCAGGCTCCGAGGGTGTGGGGAGGACTTCCGAGGCGTGGGTGAAATCGAGTGACCGAGCCTGGCAAGAGCGGGGAACAGAGGTGTTCTTTTCAGGGACTCCACGCAGTAAAGGTGAAGTGTGATAAGAGTATTAACGTGATCTGCCCTTAAACCACCCGACACTCGACCAGGAACCCCTCGAAAGCGAGACTCCCCTATGGTTGGTAAATACCGCCCAAACTCGTGAGCCCTGGAATTGGACGCTGGAGATACGCTAAACTCGCGCATTTTGCCTTCGCTCATCGACGTTAGTAGTATGAGAGTATGAGCTCACCCGCTCTGTCGCCAGCCGAAATGAGAGTCCGAGGAGGGTTAACTTACGAGGCGTAGTGAAATCGAGTGACCGAGCCGGCAAGAGCGACGAACAGAGGTATCTTTCTCAGCGAGTCCGCCCGTTAGAGGCGAAACGCGATAGGATTAACATATTCTCCTCTAAAACCACCCGACACTCGACCAGCAACCCCTCGTAAGCGAGACCCTCCCTTTTTTTTGGTAAATTTCGCTCAAACTCATGAGCCGTGGGATGGGATGCTGGAGATACGCTAAAATCGCGCATTTTGCCTTCGCTCATCGACGTTAGTAGTAGCATGAGAGTGTGAGCTGCTCACCCGTTCTGTCCTGTCGCGAGACAAAACGATACTCCGAGGGGGGACTTCCGAGGCGTGGGTGAAATCGAGTGACCAAGACTGGCAAGAGCGGGGAACAGAGGTGTTCTTTTCAGTGACTCCGCGCAAAAAAGGCGTAGTTTGATAAGAGTATTAACGTATTCTGCCCTTAAACCTTCCGGCACTCGACCAGGAACCCCTCGTCAGCTAGACCGTCCACGGAAAATATCGCTCAACATCGCGGGACGAGACGGGTTTCTTCGTTCGGGAGCCATATCATCCGTTCTTCGGCCTCTGCCTCCGGAAACAAAAAAAATGCCTTGAATACTGCACTAGTAAAGGGTAAAAAATCAAACGAAAATACTTTATTAAAAGGAACAATCAAACGCACACAAATACTTTATTAACGGCACGAGTGAAGGATAAAAAAGTAAGAACAGGAAAATAGATTGAAAGAAATAGTCGAAGGGTTTGGATAGATTTAAAGAGGAAGAAATTATAAATATTTGGATGTGAGCGTGGGCGTGTGCCTATCGTGTTTTAGGTGTCAAAGGAGATTTTACTATCCATCAGCGGTGTTCGAAATACTTACTGGAGTCCGCGTCGCTTAGTTAACAGTAACCCGGTCGCCTTATCCACTAGGCCATTCACGTTCCCAGAAAAGAAACGTTTCAAGCGTAGTTTTTAAAGCTCCCGGTTTTCTCATTCCATAATTACCTGTGGAAAAAAGTTTGCATATTACGTTAGTTATATGGTCCCTAATCTAAAAAAAAAAAAAATCCTTAAATCTAAAAAAAACATGCCTTAAAAACTAAAAAATAAACGCCCGTGCTAAAAAGCGGCACGGAAAAAGTAAAATGGTTCGGGAACCTACTACCTATTCCCGCAGTACTGCGTTACCAAAAACTTAAAAAAAAAGCAGCAGCAGAAGCGAGTAAAAATACCGTACTCGCCGCCGCCGCCGCCACCGATACCAACACTCATCATCATCATCATTTCCTCCGAACGGAAGAATTTATTTAAGTCACCAAAAAATTCTCGTATCGTTAATAAAAATGAAAAGAACGAACGAGAGAACCACGATATTTCTTTCCGACGGTGACTTCCAAACCCCACACCCACCCGTTTAAACGGCCTACATACTATATACTCATATCCCGTCCATTAGGAAATAAATATCGTCGTTCTTTCCCTGGTTTTTCAACAGAGTAAAAGAGAAAACAAAGAGAAAAAAGAGAAGCGCGCGCGCGCTAACAGAGTGAGGCACTACGGCAGAACGTACGTACCAAACTTTTTTGTCATCGCTTTAGCTATCTTCGACCCCTCCTCCTGCGTTCGTGTATCGTGTGTCGCGTGTCGCGTGTTTGTCGTGTCTGTCTTTAATCGAATACAAAAAAAAAAATAATACCGCGCCAATCGAGACGATGATCATCCGCCATTATTCGAACGAGCTCGAGAACCAACCTCGATCGATTGGTCCCGGCTGGTTTATATAAAAAAAATAAAAATAAAAGGACGGACAATGGACTCGGTCGCCCATTGAACGAACTCTGCAATGAAACGCATCCTAATGAACAAATGCATGCGCGAACGCGAAAATCTTCACCGGGATGCGTTCATGTACAGTAATGAAAAATAGACGAATAAGGCGAATGAATCGTCGTCGTTGACGACGCGATATATTTTTTTTTCTATTCGATCGTATTACGTTTGTCGTTTGGTTTGTCGTTTGGTTGGTTGGTTGATTGATTGGTTGGTTCGAGTGACAGAGACTCATTTCTTTCGGAGGGAGGGAGGGAGGGATCTCAAGATATTACCGGGCTCCACGACGGGGACGTACGATGACAGGGAGCCCGTGAGCGTCTGTCGTCATCAGCGTTCGAAACCTGTGTGTTTGAGGTATAAGTAAGTGTTCGTGAGTAAACCGAATAGGTTTGAAAAATAAAATAAATTTCAGTAGAAGAGAAAGGATTTTGTAAAGGGAACCCGCCCGTATATAAATAATAAATACGCAATCGATCACGTAAATACGAGATATGTACGGGCAGATTCGAAAAAAACCATTGTTCGAGCGAACCACTGGGCTCGCTCGCGGATCGATGTTTTTTTGGGGATAGGATAGGAGAGAGGTAAAAAAAACTATCGACCCGAAGATCTAACTAACGAACTAACTCACTAAAGAGCTAGACAAACCTAACGCTATTTCGAACGCTTCGGACAAATTTTCACCCTCGGAAAGAAAAGGAAGGCATCTCTCCGAGGAATAACTGACTACCGCCGTGTAATTTTAGTTTATTTATCTAATCGCTATGATGGGGATAGGATAGGAGAGAGGTAAAAAAACGATCGACCCGAAGATCTAACTAACGAACTAACTCATTTAATTATAGTAGATTTCCCTAATTAAATAATTTTAAATCTAACGTTTAAGCGAAACTTTTAAAAAAAATACTTACCCGAGTCGAAGATTTCCAAAAATCGAAAACCATATTTCGCGACTGAAGTTATTTTTAATTCTGAAACGCGCCGCTCGGGAGAATTATAAAACACATAAACTCAACTTCACTTCCAAAATAAACTTACTCCTCTTCTTCGGAGTTCGCCTTTTTTATAGTCGACGGGCTTATTTCACTTAAATAATTTTAAATTTAACACTTATAGAAACTTTTTCAAAAATAGTTACTGAGGCCAAGATTTCCTAAAATCGAAAACCATATTTCGCGATTGGAGTTAATTTTAATTATCAAAGGGTGGTGTTTTATGAGAGACTTACGAAACACGTCCACTCAGCTCCACTTCCAAAATAAACTGACTCCTCATTTTCGGAGATCGCTTTTTTATAGTCATTGGGCTTATTTTACTCAACTAATTTTTAATTTAACATATAAAATTTATATTTCACTTAAGTAATTTTAAATCTTCTACACTTTAAAAGAAACCCCTTTACCAAATAAATAGCTTTACCTAAATAACTTAGACCAGAGCGTAATCCTAAATTAACCTAAAGACTTAATTTCTCCTAACAAAGAGAGAGGAACAGTATCTACTCTTATAGCAGATTTTTCGGTGAAGTTAACTATATTTTATATATATAGTATAAATTGCGACGACGTTGTTTTATAGTAGGGTAAGATCACTGGTTTTTTGGGCTTACTTGAACACGTGCAGCGACTCAGGACGTCTTGCACCTTACAAAATCTATAATACTTTCATCGTACACATGCTCGCTAAACATACAGTTGGACTTTACATCTGTATTCTCTGCGCTTAATATGGATGTTTGATATAATTGAGGGGATTAGTAATCCCATTTGGTTAACTAAAGTGCAAAGAGGTTTCAATCAACCAACACTCCACTATCCAATTATTGGCAGGCGTATCACTCTAATATCACTATCATTAAAGTATATATTTTAAATCTTAACGTAAATCAAAATATTTTATTATATTTTCACTATAATAAAATAATTAATTTATATTATTATTAATATATAACATAAAATTAAACTAATTTTATAGTAGACCTCACAAAATATTTATTTCAAAAAATAGTTAACATACGATTCTATTATGTAGATATACAACTATTACAGTAAAATACACCTGATCTAATATCAGATCTTAATCCACTTCTACAAAAATAATTATACATTACTACCTCAATTACTAATATATTTTAGGCCAGATATTGCTTTTATTAAGTAGTCATTGGGTCTGGTAAATTAGCTTTATCAAGTACTGACTGAAACCTAATTCAGCACAATATTATATATTTTTCTCAATATTTATTTACGTTTAAATACATTCAGCTATCTTCTCTTGCATAACCATTATCCAAGGAATAAAATTTGATCCTCTCATTCAATGTTTAATACATCTCAGTTTTTAATTATATAAATCTGGTACAGACTCTCCCCTATTAAAAGACCAACGGCTTTTTTCAAAAATATAGTTGATCCTCCATTCTACAAATAATGAGGATTTGAAGGTAATAAAATTTAATCTTGTATTATTTTAGTATAGTTAATTTTCTTTTTTGAAAGGCGAAACAATCATAAAATTGACCACAAATATTTAATGACAATGGTTATACATGGGAACGAAGCGGACGATAGAGGTTATACTTCATATATTTCTATAGATAAATAATACTCGCTTATATATTAGTATATTATATTATAATATTTCGTATTACGAATTAGAATAGTATATATAATTATTATATTATAATATCTATAATAAAAAGTTACTAGCCTAGCAGCTAGTTTATATATTATTGAAATTAGAGTGTAACTTTATTACTATGAACACCCATGTTACTCATTTCATATCAGTCAGGCTTCTAACTCTCCTGAAGAACATACTTTTGAGCATCGCGAAAAGGTTATAAAATCTCTATTCCTATAACACAATTATGTCACCATTTCAAAAAATATAATCTATATACTGAGACTTCCTTATCATTCTATCGGTATTATTATAAACTTATATACAGCTTTTTTTATATAGTCTAATATTATATATATACGGTAGCTATAAATTATTAATCAACTATATATATATTCTATTATATAATGAGTAATAACTCTATTTATATATTTTCCACTAAACTATTAAGTAAAATATAATAAGTAATGGGAAAATACTAGACACTTATCTTGCCAAATTCTGGTCACTCATAAGAGGGTAAGTAATCTATGTGTAAGTAGTGGAATGACGGTTAAGCTATTCTTGCTTGAAAGATAAACTTGCCCTGCCTGAGAGTTTTCTTTTCTTTAGAAACGTCATGAAATAATCGCTTCATTAATGTCTATACGAATTTTTTTATAGTCACTCATGATCATTAAATAATATTTTAGCGTCGACCACAAGGGACACGACTTACCGATTTGACTTAAATCAATATTCGAAACCCTCGCTAGAATCTGCTGCTTATTTGCTCCTTACGAGATTTTTTGATTCAGGATGCTCCTTATTATTTTTTTTGTGATATGTAGTTGGACATATCATAGGAGTGACCGATTGTTGATACTTTGGTGCAATTGAAAGAAACTAAGATGGACACAACGTCCGTCACCATTGAAAAATGCACAAAAAGTAAAATATGTGCTCGTCACGCACATCTACACAGCATCATCTAAACTACGCATAAATACTAACTACGATACACACGTTAATACATAGTCTCTATGGTAGCTCGTGTATTCTCTTAGTTGTATTTTCTCTACTATATTGTTTCTATTCATAATCGCCTCCAAGAATTGTGAATTTAAATATTCACATATTTTGGGTTTTTATGAGTATCTATTTCTTTATGTAAATTTTCGGACACTTAATATATAGAGATAGAGATCACATTTCTTTCCATAATAATTTCAAACTTTAAATAAAGTCGAGATGCAAATATTATAACCATGAATAACCAATGTGGCATACCCCTGGTAGAATAGCAGAAAACATCAATAATCCTCTTCTCTCGAAGTTTTATTAAATTAAAGAAATAGACGAGGCAATATTGTAACTGTTGGTGAAAGGAAGACTCTGAAAACTGCGTTACTTTTTATGCTGCGTCTACTGAGTCAAAAGTATTGTGCTTGTTAATAGTTGAGCGAATGCTTTCATGGCGCTTTTGTTTTTGCTCGTGAATAATTTTCTAATAAATGTAGAGCACCTCCTTGTCATATATTTGGCAAGCTTCTCAGAGACGAGAGAACCATGTTGTTGTCGAAAGTATCCAGTCTCAATCACGCATTGCCTAGCGAAATTTTATTCACAACGTCTGGCTTAATTAAATATAAATAAATTATAAATTTGGATCGATATGATGCTAGATAGATTGTCAGCCATGAAGAAGAATGTAAACTTGAATAAGACACGTCTTTAGTTCTCAAATCACAGTAAATACTGACAATCAACTTTTTTATATTATTTCATTAATTTCACTGAGGAACCCCCATGCTAACAAGCAATGAAAGGATTCCCCGATATATATATATATTTCGCGATATTTATATTATAGAGTTATATAACTACTTTATTAAAATTACGGGTATATAATATATATATAACGTAATATATAGCATAGTATGTGCTATTATGGTTATTCTATGAGAGTTATTATAAATATAGATATAATACCGTCCACTCTAGCATCCATCATTTTATATATATAAATATATATATTAATACTAATTTTATATGTCTACTGGGCAAATTACTTTCCTATCTACTGGATTTTATGATTTCCGCCCTTAGGACTATGGGGGACTTGCGTGGTGGCGCTTGGAAAAAATCAAAGAGCATTTGACCGGGTATGGCACACGTTACTGCTCTCCAAGCTTCCCCTCCTTTGGGTTTCCTCTTCTCTATGCTTACTTATGTCTAGTTCTGTTCAAATCGCTCAATATCGGCTGTTGTAGATGGGGGGCTTCTCTCTTTTTCTTGTCCATATTATGTGTTCCTCAGGTTCTTGTTTATCTCCTACTTTACTTCCTACATGTTTCTATCTAATATATTCTTCTCTACCTGCTCACAACTAAACTACTATCACCACTCACTTAATGCTCCGATTGTACTTTCTCGCAACCATTCTTTCAACTCATTCTCATTCTGCTCTATACCCTTTTACTTCGGAGAATTCGCCCGCTTCTTCGCTGTCAATCCTTTCTCCGATATTCTATTACTCACTGTATCATCTGGGATAGAATAATCTCGGGTGGGGTCGTCCTCAACCTGTGTGAAGACTTCAATTCTTTGTCTAAAATATAAGAGCACACTTTGCAAATCTACCACTCCTAACGACATCCTTAAACTAAACTACATATCTTTATTTGACAGGTGTTTTCATCGTCTTCCGTTGACATTTATTATATACAATATCACGAATCGCCTTAACTAAATCAGTAAATATATAAGAGTCTTTTGTGTTGAAGACCTCACACATCAAGACAACGGTTATCGTAAACCTTCTATGGTGCGGCTACCATCAAGGCTACTGGGGAAGTTTCTGTTATTAGAACTGCGATATCTTATAATTTCTCTTCCTCAGTTTCTCCAGCTATACATAGGGCACACTTCTTATACGCGCCCTATAAAGTCGTAGTTTCTTAGGAAAGTTATCTGTAGTGCTTCTCATATCTGGGGGAGCTCTGGGCTCTGGTATCACCCGGCTTTTGGATAGGGTCGATCAAAGGCTAAAAGGCTTAATAAATGTAGTAGTAACGCTTTCAGTTTCAATGTGACCCATCTACTTTTGTTTGTGGGCCGTAATGTTTGGTTGATAATTATCAATGCTTTTTTTATAAGGTACCAAAAAATAACAACCCTTTACGTCGCCTCGTAAGGCACAACGTGTGAGCTGTGGTCACTGACATGAAGGTTTATGTGTTGATATTCGTAACTCCAGGCTTGTTCGCTGCGGTGCTTCCTTTTTTTCCTGCCACTTGTTGTTCGGGCATGAAATTCCTGCTTCCTCTTTCTGCCTGACATGAATTTATTCACCCACACTCGCAAAGCCTGCGTACTGCACTCTGTTTTGATTCTGAGGCGTGCATACCCCCTCCTGTAGATTAGGGCTCTGCTGTGAGTGGGTGGTGACAACTGGTGAAAATACTATATAATACCGATAGTTTATTATTAGCGTATATTATATCTATATTTACTAAGTACAAGTAATATTATACTCATACTGATATACGTAGTTAATTTACGTATAATAAGTATAGAAAAAAAAAAAATAAACGCTGGTACTCAAAAGCGCGTTTTTTTAAACATTTGTGAAACAGACGAAAGAATTCTCTTCCTTCGCCATGAAGAGTAGTTTCTTCTCTCCTTTTAGAGTTAAAAAAAAATACATAATTAGAGAGACAGGCGTTAGGGTGTTGTGTGTGCTGATCGCGACGGGGAGAGGAGGGTGTGGTGGCTTCCCTCTTGAAGGTTCAAAGCTTGTTCAATTTTAGGCTTGTACTCAGTGGGCGAATTCCTGCAAGTTAAGTGGCAGAGAGCGGAAGACGGCTCTGTTGGATCCTTTGGGAGTTAGTGAATTTATATAAACAAAAGTAGACTACAGTAGGTAGTACTGATACCGCGGCGAGATGGTGTGGCCCTATTCGGCATCAGCCTCCACATCAACGTCCAGCTCCATTTATTCTATTCCGCCCACACCCCAAAATAATAATCGACGCAGAAAACCGGGTGTTATATTAATTATATATTTATAATATTATATATATAATATATGGTATATATATATATAATATATACATATATAATTATTATATATATATATAATTATATATATATATAATATATATATTTAATATATATATAATATATATATATATATATTATATTATATATATATATATAATATATTATATAATTATATATAATCATATATATATATATTATATATATATATATATATATATATCCCACACCACTATATATATAATTAGTATATATATATATATATATCTTATATATATTATATATTATATATATATATATATTCATATATATATATATACTGATATTACACTTGGTTCATATATATATATATACTATAATATAATATATATATTAGAAGTGGTATATATATACTATATATATATATATATATAATGTATAAATATATATATATATATATATTATATATTATTATATATATATATTATATTATATATATCTATATATATATATATATATATATATAAATATATATATATATATAATACTATATATTATATATATATATATATAATATATTATATATATAATATATTATATATTATATATATAAATTAATATAATATATCTATATTTATATATATGTATAAATATATTAATATATAATATATAATATATATATTATATAATATATATATATATAATATAATATAATTTATATATATATATCTTTTATTACATAATCATTATTTATACTTTATTTATTAATTATATTATATATATATATATTATATTATATACTATATACATATATATATATAATATTATATTATTTATTATATAATATACTATATATCTTATATTCAAACTTCTGAAACTATTTATTATTCATATAATAATATCTATTTCTTTATATATGGTTATATTATTATTATTATTATTAATAATTATATATATTATATTTATTAAATTAATTAATATCTATTATTATATATATATATATATATATATCTATATAATATAAATATATATATATCTTATTAATATATATAATATAATATATTATTATATATATATATCATTAATATATATATATTAATATAATTATATTAATATATATATATTAATAATATATAATATTATTTTTTAAATATATTTCTTTATAATATATATTATTTATAATATATAATATATTTTATATATATTAATATATCATAATTTTATATATTCTTATATATTTATAATAATATTACATATATATATATTTACATATAATATTTATATATATTAATTATAATATATATATATTTATCTAATTTTAATATATCTATATATATACTATATTTCAATTATATTATATATATATATATATACTATTCATTATATTTATATTTTATATTATATTATTATTATAAATATATTATATATATACTATTTATATCTCTTATATTTTATATAATATTATATAAATAATATATTAATATAATATATATTATATTATTATTATTTAATTTATAATATATAATATATTAATATATATATATAATTATTAATTAATATTATTATATAATATTAAGTATATATATATATATTCTATTAATATATTAATATATATTATATATAATATATAATATATAATTAATATTAATTATATAATTTATAATATATATAATTAATTAATATATAATATGTATTATTATTAATATTAATATATATATATTATAAATATAATATATATAATATATTATAATATTAGGGATAAAATAACATTAGGAAAAATATACAAGTTATTAATGACACAATTTTCAACTTGGGTTATATTATTATTATTTGCAAAGCATTCACAAAATGCGCGAGGGGCTCGAATTTAATTTAATATATATCAGTTACCTCCGACGGATATTTTTATATTATATAAATATATATAATAGTATATATATATATATATATATATGATTTAAGTTATTATTTCTATACTGTAGTTATATTATATACATGATATGAGTATAATTAATATACATATAATATATATGTATATTTAATTTTTAAAGTTGTATATATAAATAATACTATTCTCAGGGCAAGGAGGCCACTTAATTATCAATATTAGTAGATAGTGGGATATTTAATAATGCAGCGTGCTACACGTAATTATCATATGAAGTGCAGCTATACGCAAGGCGTATATTATAGTATAATATACTTTATATATACAAATATGATTGAAATTAACCAACACGGCTCCAACTCCGTCTCAATCATTTTAAATTTATACACCTTTATTTCCATATTTCTCCAATTTCGACTCTGCCCGGGAAAAAAATTTTTGTTCGGGCTTCGGCTTCCCCAAATCTTTGAAGCCTACGGTGCTCCAGAACCTCTTGCTTCGGTTTGGTAGTCCTGGGTATCAAAAATATTCTTCTCATTGGTCATATGTACTGGCGGACGCATAATTATTCGAGGGGATGTTTGAATTCTTCCTGCGGAATTTGTGTTTTTTTTTTTTTTACATATTTTCTAATGCCTTTTATTAGAAATTTAGATAAAAATTTTAATTTCATCTTAAAATTTTGGGGGCATAAACCCCTTAGCCCCCCCCCTCAATTAAGAAATTAGTAACTAGTAAATTTAAAAATAAGATAAGAAGAGATGAAAATGTTGAAGTTGTCAGTATAACTACCTATTTTGCAAGGAGGAATGAACGAGGACAAAAAGAGAATTATATAAGAATACAATTGGGAAATATGCAAGCACTTTGTCAAACACCGTGAGACAAAGTGTATGGATATAAATAAGGGATCACGTCCAGTCTGCGATACGCTCAGATGGCTCTGGAGTTAGCCGAGACGAAACGGCAAGATTTAATACACAAACAGTGCTTAGAGGACCTCTTTAAATTCACTTGAGAAGTCAACATGTGCACGATAGACTACAGCTAACAATGGAAAGACGAAGGAATAGAAAAGACACAAGAGCACAGAACAGTGAGGGCAGACGGGTAAAAAGGTAGGCTACCTATCATAATATCAAAAGAACTATACTCTTGAACCAATACTCACAGAGGAAATAAACACAGCTCCACTAGTTAAAGACTATGAATCTGTAGCGATAATCAATGGATAGAGAGGGTAAAATATGACGACTAAGGAGAAAGACAGAGATAACAAGTATTATTATGAGCAACAAGGAGCATGAAGAATTAATCGAGATTGATA
>JABUQX010005894.1:22500-25000 GCA_015478945.1 Trachelipus rathkii
ATTTCATTCAGTTATTATGACATATAATGAATACATTAAATCCTGTAATACGTCTTGGTCTCAAAGGACGCAAATTTGTGTTGCAAACATCGTATTACACGTTTCAGAAATTAGATAAATTATTTTTAAAACTTCATATTTCTTGATTAAAGACTTATTATTATTATTTTTTTTAATTTAAAAAAGTTCACACCTCACGGGCATAGCCCTATTCAAGGAGGGGAGCTTCTCTAGGTAATTTTTACCTAGGATCCGAACTAGGATTCGAACCTGCGACCTTGCCATGCGACTCCGTCGCTCTACCGTTTGAGCCACGGTAATTATAATAGTAATTAAAAAAATAAATAAGTTTTTACATAACAGTAATAGATTATTAATATTTTAAGACTTTCTGTTACTGATTCTGTAACCACTTATGTTTTAAATTTTATATACATTTTTTTTTTAAATTAGTCGATATTTATTTTTAATTTACGATTGGGAAAAACGAGAAGTACAATGATTTTAATGATTGTTTTTAATGGAACTTAATATTATGTTTTAGTTCTTTTTAGTGCATTTTTTAGTCTTTTAAGTGCTTTTTAGTGTTATTCTTTGAATTTTTTTAGTGCCTTTTAATGTTACTTGCTGCTCTTTGTTTTCTAACCCTTTAAAGCTGTAGTGTAAGCTAACTTTTAGGATAGAAAAACCTTAAGAGGGAGAATAATAATTTTTTTTTAATTATACCTGTGTTGAAAACCAATTTCCTCTAAATGTTATAAAATTAAAGAAACCTCGCTCACCTTTTGATATATATATATATATATAATATATATATATATATATATATATATATATATTGTATATATATATATATATATATATTTATATATATATATATATATATATATATATATATATATATATATATATTATATATATATATATATATATATATATATATATATATATATATATATATATATATGAAGAGTATTAACGTATTTCTTTCCTATATTCAGTGATTTTCAATGTGAATGTGATTGAGTCAGCTTTAATTAATTAAGGGGAGACTTCATAGCAAAACCTCAACTATTCCAAACCGATAAAAGTAAATGTTTTTTTTGATGAACAACTATGATATCTTTAATTTTATGAAAAAACAAAAAAAAAACTGTTCGTTTTTGGGGGGGGGGGGTGAAGAGGAATTTTTGTTTTTTTAGATTTCCACAAAACTGCCATAAAATCTTTAATTTTCAAGATATTTCAATTGTTTTTGCACTAAAGTACTCCAATTTAGTGTGGTAATAAATTTTATTTAGACACCTTATTTAAAAATTTGTTTTTTAAAAAAATTTTTTTTTACAATCTCTGAAAAGTACTTTCAAAATTTTTGAACAGAGAATAGTCAACCATGGTTGACACCACCTTACGTTCTACCAAAACATTTAATATAAACGTCAGTTTGTTTACACATTTATATGTGAGCTTGGTACCAAATTTGAAGAAAATAAATGTTCGTTTTTTTTTTAATGAATTTTTTTTATATCTCATGTAAGGAAAAAATGAAATGCTAGAAAAACGCAAATAAACATTTGGAAATTTTTTCATTTTTTAGACGGCAAGAAAAAAAACTTTATTCTCATATATATATATATATATATATATATATATATATATATATATATATATATATATATATATATATATATATATATATATAATATATATATATATATATATATAATATATATATATATATATATATATATATATATAATATATAATATATATATATATAATATATATATATAGTAGTTTCCAAGCAACCTTCTATTGATTTAAATAAGTACAGAGTTTCAAAGCAGTGATGTCGAAGTAGGTGACTTGAAAACTGTTTCGTGATGCCTTCTTTTTTGGGGAGCGGTTCGGACTAGTGGTAGAGCCTACTGTACATTGTCTACCGGCGACGCTGTTGTCGATGGTTCGAGTCGCTGGGGGCGAAGAAAATTTTTTTTTCGTCTTTTTATTACAAATTTGTGAAAACAAGTATCTTGGTGCGGCATGCCGGCGTTCCTTGACTTTGGTCGGTTGCTCCTGTAACCCATGAGCCCCTGAAGAATGCCGTGTAACCCCAGAAGGGTTTCCAACCACCCTTTCTATGGATTTAAAAAAGTATCGAGTTTCAAAGCAGTGATGTCGAAGCAGGAGATTTTGAAACTTCCGAGATTCTTCCTTTTTTGGGGAGGTTAAGATGGGACTAGTGGTAGAGCACACTGTACAATTGTCTAAAGGTGACGCTGTTTTCGATGGTTCGAGTCCTGGCGCAAGTGAATTTTTTTTGGTCTTATTATTGCAAATTTGTCGTACAAGCATGTTGTGCGCCTTTTGGCGTTAATTAATTTTGGTAGGTTGCTCCTAACCCATGAGCAACCCTGAAGAATGCCGTGTAGCCGCAAAGAGGGGTTCCAACCACCCTTCTGTGGGTTTAAATAAGTATCGAGTTTCAAAGCGTGATATC
>JABUQX010005894.1:30000-32500 GCA_015478945.1 Trachelipus rathkii
TGATCAGTACTTCTTTTGGTAACAAATTTTTTTACCTAAAAAAAAAATTCTTGATAAAAATTATACCCAGGATCCAACCCTCCGGCTCGAATCCGGCTCCGGCTCAAGCTCGCGGCTCCGACTCGACTCACCTATTTTACCGAGTAAAAGCTGGAGCCTGGGTTGGAATTGCAAAAAAAAAAAAAAAAAAAAAAAATTACTGTTATTAAAAAAAAAACATTTTAATCCTAAACCTGGAATTAACAATCTTTAACAGGATTGGGATTTTTTAGTTCGAACTTCTCTAAAATAAATTCCCGTAATCTAAAAAACCATTTCGAAAATTCCAAAAATAAATTACAAAAAAAACAAAAACCATGAATGTTCAGGAGAAAATTTTTTCTACTAATTTAATAATAAAAAAAAATGGGAAAATTTTGATTTTGCCTTCAAAAAGTAGGGGGTCTAGTTATGAAGTCTCCCCTTATTAAGCTGTTTCATTAGCGAAATTGTGGCATGGCGTGGAAATTATTCATACGATTCAGCTAATTTGTTTGATTCTTTCTCTTGGGATTTCCTACTTTACATTTAGGCTGATTAAATTTTACTAATACAGAATATCAATAAATTTTATTTTTTTGCATAATACATTATTATTTTTATTATTATTATTTTATTATTATTATTATCATTATTATTATTTTATTAATTAATTATTATTACTTATTATTTATTATTATTATTATTGTTATTATTATTATTATTATTATTATTATTATTATTATTATTATTATTATTATTATTATTATTATTATTATTATTATTATTTTTATTATTATTATTAATATTATTATTTTGAAATATTATTATTTTATTATTATATTAATTATTATTATTATTATTATTATTATTATTATTATTATTATTATTATTATTATTTTAAAAATTACCATTATTATTATTATTATTATTTTTTTTATTTATAATAAATTATTATTATTATTATTATTATTATTATTATTATTATTATTATTATTATTATTATTATTATTATTATTATTATTATTATTATTATTATTATTATTATTATTATTTATTATTATTATTATAATATTACTTATTATCATTATTATTAATAATTACTTGTATTATTAATATTATTATCATCATCTTCGAAAAAAAGCAACTCAGTCCTTTGTCTGCCGCTAATATTCTTGATGTTTGTTTTTCTATTGACTATAATTGGAAAGATCATATTACTTCTCTTTCTAAACATTATCCTAAGAAGTTGGGTGTTCTAACGATCCTCAAGAATTTCTTCACGCTGCCCTAGTCGCTTGGTCTTTAAAAGGGTATCATTCGATCCTGTATGGAGTACGCTGCACACATTTGGTGAGGTTCCACTCCCTCAGCTCTCCTTAAAAAGGGCTATTTCGTCATATCAACTTTCTGCTCTTACAAACTCTCTCTAATTTCTTTCGTTCTGCCCATCGAATTGCAGCGTCACATTCTCTATACTATCGCTATTACAATGGACTCTTCGGCACTCTCTGATCTCATACCACCTCTATTGATGAGAGTTCGTACGACACGCATTGCTGCACAAACTCATCCTTATTCTATCCAACTCACTGACCAAAGATTTAACCGTTATGTTCAATAATACATGTACTAAGCTGGTAATTTTTTATTTTTTTATTTTTTATTTATTTATTTTTTTTTAATTAAAAGTTCACACCTCACGGGCATAGCCCTATTCAAGGAGGGGAACTTCTCTAGGTAATTTCTACCTAGGACTCGAACCCACGACCTTGCCATGCGACTCCGTCGCTCTACCGTTTGAGCCACGGTAGCGGCAATGTCTGCAACACACTTCCCTTATCTATTTTTTCAAAAACCCTTGACTTGCACATTTTTAAGCCTCCTTTATAGGGTCATTTCTGCCTTTGGACTGGATCCGGTTTGGGAATTTCCCATAGCTCTGGGGGAACTTGGTAGGCCTCTGACATTTGACCACCAGAGGTGACATTATTTATATATATATATATATAAATATATATAATATATATATATATATATATATATATATATATATATATATAATATAATATATATATATATATTTATATATATTTAATAAATATATAATATATAAAATAGCTGATATAAATATGTTTATATATAACATCTTTGAAATATATATAAATATATATATATATAATATATATATATATATATATATATATCATTGGATTATATCTCACATCGAGTGAAAGGCCGATTACATTTCGAGATATCTGCTCTTATTATTGAAAACTTTTGTTCCAATTTTTTTATATATAAAATTCAAATGCAATTTGTGGTTTCTGGGATTTCAACCCATCCCCTTAGGATTTCCTGGGACAAATTGACTAATTTGAGGTTTCTATGTGGCCAACCAATCCCTCTTGGGATTTTCTCTGAACAATCAACCAATTTGAAGTCTCTTTCATTCCAACCCTTCAACACCAATTTGAGGTTT
>JABUQX010005894.1:35000-40000 GCA_015478945.1 Trachelipus rathkii
CCAGAAGACGTGCTAACAGTTATCAAATAGTGCAGAAACCTTAGTCGAGTCCGGATCCGGATCCGAAGTTCTAACCAGATCCGGGAGCCGGATCCGGAGCCGGATCCTGGTATGAATTTTTTCGGGAAATATTTTTGGTGAAAAATTATGTCAGAAAGACCGTGCCGAACAATTTTCGGAATTGTGCAGAAACTAGCCGAGACCGGAAGCCGAAGCCGAAGCAGAGCCGATCCGGATCGATCCTGGGTATGAATTTTCTTCAGAAAATATCTTGTTAGTTTGAAAAATTTATTTCAAGGAAGACGTGCTGAGCAATGTTCAATTAGTGTAGAAACATTAGTCGGATCCGAAGGCGGAAGCCAAAGTCGTATCCGGCTGTATCCGGAGCCGGATCCTGGGTATGAATTTTTTTCGGGAAATACTTTTTGGGTGAAAAACTTTGTCAGAAGGACGTGCCGAAACCAATTTCAAATAGTGCCAAAGAAAATCCCTTAAGACGAATTCCGGAGGCGAACTGAAGTCGGAGCCAGATTCCGGACCGCGATCGCGGATTCCGGATCCTGGTATGAATCTTTCTTCAGAAAATATTTTTTGAGTGAAAAATTTATTTCAAGAAGACGTGCTGAAACAATGTTCAAATAGTTCTAGAGCATTAGTCGGATTCGGAAGCCATATCCGAGCGATCCGGAGCCTGATCCTGGGTAGATTTTTTCGGGAAATATTTTTTTGGTGTAATAAAAAATTTATTGTCAGAAGACGTGCCGAACAATTTTCAAATAGTGCAGAAGAAACCTAGCGAATCCCGGAACCGAAGCTGAATCGAGTCGAAGCCGGACCGGATCGGATCCGAGATCTGGGTATGAATTTTCTTCAGAATAATATTTTTTAAGGTGAAAAATTTATTTCAAGAAGACGTGCTGAGCAATGGTCAAATAGTGTAGAAACATTAATCGGATCCGGGAGCCGAAGCCGAAGTCGTATCCGGAGCCGTATCCGGAACCGGATCCTGGGTAAAAAATGAATTTTTTTTTCGGAAATATTTTTTGGTGGAAAAACTTTGTCAAAGGCGGGCCGAACCAATTTTTCAAAATAGTGCATAAACCTTAGTCGGATATCCGGAACCGAAGCTGAAGTCGGAATCGGAACGCCGGATCCTGGATCCGGATCCGGCATCCTGGGTATGAAATTTTCTTCAAGAAAATTATTTTTTAGTGTGAAAAATTATTTCAGAAGACGTGCTGAGAAATGTTCAAATAGTGTAAAAACATTAGTCGGATCCGGAGCGAAGCCCGATCTATCGGACCGTATCCGGAGCCGGATCCTGGGTGTGAATTTTTTTCGGGAAATATTTTTGGGTGAAAAATTTCATTGTCAGAAGACGTGCCGAACAATTTTTAAATATTGCAGAAACCTTAGTCGGATCCGGAGCACGAAGCTGAAGTCGGAGAGCCGGATCCGATCCGGATTCGATCCGGATCCTGGGTATGAATTTCTTCAGAAAATATTTTTTGAGGTGAAAATTTTATTGCAAGAACACGTGCTGAACAATGTTCAAATAGCTTAGAAACATTAGTCGGATCCTCCGGAGCCGAATTCGTATCCGGAGCCGTATCCGAAGCCGGATCTGGGTATTAATTTTTTTCGGGAAATATTTTTTTTGGTGTGAAAAAATTTATTGTCAGAAGACTGCCGAACAATTTTCAAATAGTGCAGAAACCTTAGCTGATCCGGAGCCGAAGCCGAATTCCAGAGCCGGATCCGGATCCGAATCTGGTATGAATTTCTTCAGAAAATATTTTTTTTAGTAAAAAATTTATTCAAGAAGACGTGCTGAACAATGTTTAAATAGTGTAGAAAAACATTAGTCGGATCCGGAGCCGAAGCCAAAAGTCGTATCCGGACCGTAATCGGAGCCGGATTCCTGGGTATGAAATTTTTCGGGAAATATTTTTTGGTGAAAAACTTTGTCAGAAGGCCGGCCGAACAAATTTTCAAATAGTGCCAGAAACCTTAGGCGAATCCCGGAGCCGCAAGCTGAGATCGGAGCCGACCGGAGCGGTCGGATCCGGGTCATAATTTTCCTTCAGAAAATATTTTTGAGGTGAAAATTTATTTCAAGAAGACGTGCTAAACAATGTTCAAATAGTCTAGAAACATAGTCGGATCCGGAGGCCGGATTCGGAAGCCTGATTCCTGGGTATGGAATTTTTTTCGGGAAAAGTATTTTTTGGGTGAAAAATTTATTGTCTGAAGACGTGCCGAACAATTTTCAAATAGTGCAGAAACCTTAGTCGTATCCGAAGCCGAAGTCGAAACCGGATCCGAATCCGAATCCGGATCCGGATCCGGATCTAGGGTATGAATTTTTTTTAGAAATATTATTTAGGTGAAAAATTTAATAGAAGAAGACGTGCTGAAACCAAATTCAAAATATTGGTAGAAACATTAAGTCGGATCCGGAGTCGTACCGAGCGGATCGGAGGCCTGATCCTGGTGTTGAATTCTTTTCGGGAAATATTTTTATTTGGTGAAAAATTTATGTCAGAAGACGTGCCAAAAAAATTTTCAAAATAGTGGCAGAACCTTAGTTGGATCCGAGCCGAGCCAAAGTCGAAGTCGGAGCCGGAATCCGGATCCTGGGTATGAATTTTTTTCCAATAAATAAGTTTTAGCGTGAAAAAACTATTGTCAAAAAGACTACTGAAACAATTTCAAATTAGTACAGAAAGCCTTAGTTGGATCCGGAGCCGGACTGAACCGGAGTCGGAACCGGCATCCTAGGTGTTGGAAATTTTTCAATTAATATTGTTTTAGGTGAAAAATTGTATTGCCAGAATGTGCTGAATAATTAACAAATAAGTTAGAATCCTTAGCCGGAGCCGAAGCCCGAAGCGCGAAGCCGAAGTCGAGCCGTACAAAGCCGGATCCTGGGTATGAATTTCTTTCATTAAATACTTTTTAGGAGAAAAATATATTTTCAGAAGACGTGCTGAATAATTTTCAAATAGTGAAAATTCCTTAGTCGGATCCGGATCCGGAGTCGGAGCGGGAGCCGAGTATGAAATTTTTTCGAAAATTATTTTTTACTTTGAAAAATTTACCAGAAGGCGTGCTGAACAATTTTAAAATAGTGCAGAAACCTTAGTCCGGAGGCCCGGGGCCGGAGCCGGAGCCAGAGTTTGAAATTTTTTATTAAAAATTTTTTTTCAAAGAAATATTTTTTTGAGGTGAAAATATAATTACCAAAAGACAGTGCTCACTCAATATTCCAATTGTAGAACCTTAGCCGGAGCCGAAAGTCTGAATAAAATAATTATTTACGTTTGCGTGGGAATATATAGTAGTATAATCATATATAATATATATTATATATATATATATATATATATATATATATATATATATTATATATATATATATATATATATATATATATATATATATATATATAAATATATATATATATATATATATATATATATATTATATATATTATATATATAAATATATAATATATATAATATATATATATATATATAATATATATATATATATATATATATATTATATATATATATTATATATTATTAATATATATATATATATATATATATATATATTCATATATATATATATATATAATATATATATATATAGATTATATAGGATTATATATAAATATATAGTATATATATATATTATATATATATAATATATATATATATATATATATATATATATATTATATATTATATATATAATATATATATATATATATATATATATATATATATATATATATAGTATATATATATATAATAGTAATATATATATATATATAAAATATTATATTAATATATATAATATATATATATATATATATATATATATATATATATATCATATAAATAATATATATCTATATATATATATATATATATATATATATATATATATAAATAATAGAAAGTCTATAAAATAGGAATATCTTTCAGGGAGGAGAGCCGCGTAAATCTTTTTGAAATAGCCAATAAATATCCTCAACGTCATAGATGAATCATACGTCATACCTCTCAAGCCATACCAAGTGGAAAAGGTCACAATCTTCAAATGCAATAAGCATAATAGGATAGCATAATGCTATTAAAGGTAGTGTCACGAATTTTTAGCAATTAGAAAATAGTTTTTTAGATTCTCTGGATTGTTACAAATTTTTTTTTTATAAAAATGAAATTTAATATTTAATATTAATATCACGCCTCCCAGAAAGAAGGCATCTCGAACAGATTCTAATCTTAATGCTCGATATCACTGCTTTTGAACTCTGTGCTTATTTAAATCGACAGGAAGGTGGTTGGACACCTGCTGTGGCTACATGGCATTCTGCTTGGATGCTCTTGGGTTACAGGAGCAAAACCAACCAAAGTCAAGGAACGCCGAAAGGGCCACAACATGGCTTGTGGCGACAAATTGCTAATAATAAAGACGAAGAAAAAAATTCACTCGTACCAGGACTCGAACCATCGAAACAGCGATCGGGGGGCCCCGTTAGACATGTACAGAGCTCTATCACTAGTCCGAATCCGCCTTTCCAGAAAAAGAAGACATATCGGAACAGTTTCTAATTTACTGCTCCTGATATCACTGCTTTGAAACTATACTTTATTTAAATCGACAGAAGGTGGTTGGAACACCTGCTGTGGCTACATGGCATTTTGCTTGGGTGCCTCCTGGGTTACAGAAGCAACCAACCAAAGTCAAGGAACGCCGAAATGGGCACGAACACATGCTTGTTCCGTGCCAAATTTGCAATAGTAAGACCGAAAAAAATATAATTTTCACCGTGCCCAGGACTCAACCCATCGACAAAAACCCCAGCGTCGCCGTTAGACCAATGTACGAGGAAGCTCTGTCACTTGTTCGATCCACCTTCCCAGAAAAGATGGCATCTCGGAACAATTTTCTTATATATAGCGTCGAAATCTGTGCTTGAAACTCAG
>JABUQX010005895.1:0-2500 GCA_015478945.1 Trachelipus rathkii
CAAATAGCCCCCGTTCGGATCAGATGGGTGTTTAACCGTTTTCGCATTTATCGATGACAGCCGCGTTTTTCGTGCGCCACTTCAATAATAATAATAATAATAATAATAATAATAATAATAATAATAATAATAATAATAATAATAATAATAATAATAATAATAATATGTAACACTGTATAATTTAATTTAAGGTTTGAATACAAAAACATGTACAAATAATGCAATTAAAATATATATGTGAAAACGTATTATTATTATATCTATTATTATTATTGTTTACTTTATTATTAATGTGTATTATTATTCGTATTTGTGTATTATTATTATTATTATTATTATTTATTATTATTATTATTATTATTATTATTATTATTATTGGTAGTAGTAGTAGTAGTAGTAGTAGTAGTAGTAGTAGTAGTAGTATTTCATTGTTTATTATTAGTAGTTGTAGTATTTTTGTATTGTTATTATTATTATTATTATTATTATTATTATTGTTGTTGAAAATTTAAGAACCGCAGCCGCAACCACGCGGCCGCAACCGCAACCGCAACCGCAACCGCTGTTATGCCAAAAATTCAGCTTCGCTCCATCATTAATAATATATATATATATATATATATATATATATATATATATATATATATATATATATACATATTTATATATATATATATATAAATATATATATATTTATAAAATATATATATATATATATATATATATATATATATATATATATATATATATATATATATATATGTATATATATATATATATATATATATATATATATATATATATATATATATATATATATATATATATATACATACTTCTATATATATCTATATATATATATATATATATATATATATATATATATATATATATATATATAAAACCAGTATCCTTCTCCAGTTTCACTGACCCAATTTCATTAATAGCGAAGACTCTTGTAAATCTTGGCTTGTTTTTAAACAGTTTTTTATTTGCCCAACTTATCCGATCAGCATCAAATTTTGAGAGCGTATAAATAAGTTCGGGCGAAATACACCTATTTTACTTAGATAATTTTTTTGTATACTCAAAAATGATTTTATAAAAATTTTCAAATTGTTTTTTTTTTAAATTTGTTCGAAGAACAATTCCAAAGGACCAAAACTACTGCATATACTAAAAATGATCTAAATAAAAAATGTGTCTCCCCCGACTACATAAGCCGTGATAATTTCATCCTGATCGTCTGACCAAAAACAAATTATCGCAATTTTCATTTTCAAAAGCAAAAAAAAAATAAATTTTGAATTTTGACCAGTGCTAGGATCTGGGGTTAAAATCAAATAAAATAAGTGTGCATTTTGTAGATAATGGAGCCTTCTATATATAGTTTAAGTTTGAAGTCATTTCGAAAAACATTGTAGGTGAATCAAAAAATATGAAAAACAGGTTTTCAAAAATTGAAAATACAAAAGAAATGACTATAGACAAAGAAAAACACATGAAAAATACGTTTTAGAGGTCACAAAAAGTTGCCGTTTATTTTTTTTTATCAAAATTGGCTGAAAATTAAGAATTTTATGTTCATTTTTAGGTATTGGCTAAATGAGGCTCAGTCTGAAGCTAAAATTGGACCCAACATTTCATCAGAGACATCAGCCATTCGTCTTTTTAAGGAGTCACGTGGATTAAGCTACTGATGCAACATCATGTATAGTATTCAACCCTGTTCTAACCGTTTATTTTACAATATATTCTCCCCTTGTCTAAACAGAGCCATAGCGCTTCTCATTAATTTAGCGAAAAATCCCCCTAGTCCATAAACCCTTTGTAATTTCGAACCCTTGAAAACTCTTTCCTCGTCCATTGTTAACGGAGCTTCTTTCTTACACTATCTTTACACTGTGAGAGTAATGTGGTGAATGACTAAATATAACTTATTACATTAATTATAAACGACCTTAAACTTTGTTATATTTCTTGAATGTCTTCTAACATTACATATGTAAAATTTCCACTTTTCGTAAAAAATAGTTCATCATGTTTGTTACTGCTGCTGCTTCTTTCTAATATGAACTTTACATAAAAATGTTCAGGAAATGAATGGAAAGGCATTCCTTTCGATATCCTTTATATACACTTGTACAGATCCAAATTGTGATCGATTCAGAGGTAAGTAGTGCACATTAGGAAAAGTTATGACTCTACTATCTTTGGGAAAATGCACCACTCTTAATAAAGGGGCCTTAGTGTTCCCTATATATATTGATGCTCAACTATATCTGCGTAAATATAAGCAATCCCTTGCTGTTGTAGCATCTCTGAGAGTATGCATACATAATTTAACGATTTAATTATTTCATGCTGCGCAACATAATGGTCTGTATGCTCCTCTTTAGGATTCAAGTATCGTTTTAGAACCGTTGCAATGTCTAATGCATGCTAATGCATGATCCAATATCTCATCACGTTCGTGAATACATTTTTGGAACCAGTCTGA
>JABUQX010005895.1:7500-10000 GCA_015478945.1 Trachelipus rathkii
GGGTTCTTCTTCCAATCACGAGAGAGATCTCCTATCAGATCTGCAATATTTGATCCTTCAACTATTTCTCCATCGATATTGATTTGACCTAAATTGTTCCATTATAAATTATATTTAAAAATAATATGTAAAGCTAATCCTGATTTGTGCCCTCTATTTGGTAAGCTTTCTTCCAAGATATTTTTAAAATTGTCTTTCTTTTTCACTTCATCTTTAACGTCAGATATTATATTTGAACCATCCACGATCGCCTTACTTTCTAAAGCATGTTGATGCAATTCTTTTAGGTCTATTAATTTTTGTATGGCTTCTTGATATGAGATCAGTTTTGATATAACCTTTGACGAGTGAAGATGGTGGTTCGTGTAAAAAACAGATATACAATTATAGAATATAGTGCAAAAATAGAAATCTCATCAGATGTGAATACTCCAATGTTCAATAAACAATGAAGTTATTTTCACAAAATATGTTCAAATATGATTTAAAGCAGTAAAGCAGTAGTCGCATGATCGGATGGGAGAGGGCCGGGACTGGGATGTTTGCGCTAATGGTTTATTGACTTACTGCCTTAGGGTCAATAAAGAACATGTATTTAATAAAAATTTATTTAAAAACGTAAAATGTTTAAAAAACTTTTTAATAATGAAATAGATAGAAATACAGTTATAGAACATTGTGCTGAAATACAATGGCTCATTCGTATATAAAAGAAATCCCATTGGACAAGAATATTTCAATGTTTAATAGAAAATGAAGTTATCTTAACAAAATTTGTGTTCAAATATAACTTAAAGCTTTAAAGCAATATCGCATGGCCTGATGGGAGGGGAGGGGTGGGGACTGGCATGTTTGCGCTAATGCTTTATTGACTTATTGCCTTAGGGTCCATAAAGAACATGCTTTTATTAAAAAAATTAGGTAAAACATAAAATGTTTAAAAAACTTTTTTAATAATGAAACAGGTTTTCTATAAATAAATAAAAATGTTTCAGATTAAAATAAAATGTACTCCGCGTTTATAAAACGGGTTATATGAATAAAAAACTAAAAATATAAATGGAGTAAACACTGTATCGAAAGTGTAAGGGCTAAGAGTAGAATAATGTCACCACTAGAATATTTACGAGCTCGCGCGAGAATATTGCGTCTTCAGCGCACGCTTCGGTTTCGCGCCATGCAGAGCTTGTTCGCACTTGCAGACTCACGCGCCAGCACTAAGGCGTTGGGCCTTCACCCAACCCCTTAAACAAATAATAATAATTAATAATAATAATAATAATAATAATAATAATAATAATAATAATAATATAATAATAATAATAATAATAATAATAATAAACGGGAATGACTATGGTGACTACTACTTAAAAAAAAACTACAACCACTGATATCATTGTTAGTCGAATAAGAACAACGTATTCAATCTCATCAGCTATCCTTGCATAGGGTTTTATATAGCACACATTATGCAAGTCTAAGGCAGGTTTTGATTCATCCCCCGCACTACTGCTCACCTAACTCTCTAGCTCTAATCTAACTTCACTCAGGAGTCGTCTGACTCTTTCTCGACCCCGACTTTCCTCAATTATGCACTCTATACTTTATTTCTCCTTTTGCTTCAGGAGCCTCAAACTGAGGGTCTCCCAGGCACCTGAGCGTTCTGAAGCCCATAAAATTGAGTTCTACATGTTTGAAAAGGTGGGTAAAGAAACCTTACACGGTTTATTATGCGTTTGTTTACCGATTTCAAGGTTCGGCTCCAACAGTGGTGTCGGAGCCGCTCAATGATCCGTAGCATGAGTCATCTCCAGAACCTTTTTTTTAAAACTCTTTCCTATCCGCTTCTGCCAAACATGCAGGAGCTTGTTTTTCCATATAGCTGAGCCTGCCTTATCACAAGTTTAGGGGGGACTTAGTTCCCCCTTATGATGGGCGTAGCGACATGAAACCTCATCTCCGTTACGATGACACTACCAGCTATATATTGTCCAAATCTATTTATATAATATATATATATATTATATATATAATATATATTATTTAATATATATATATATATATATATATATATATATATATATATATATATATAATATATATTAGAGTGGCATATACAGATAATTTTTTTGGGGGGGGGCCAAAAAAAAATGTTCTTTAATATATATATATATATATTATATATATATATATATATATATATATATATATATTTATTATAATATATTATATATATATATATATAATATATTATATAATATATATATTAATATATATATATATAATATATATAATATTAAATGGAAGGACAAAAATATTAAATTCCTCGAAAAGAATGGAAGAATTTATATGATTACTAAAAACATCTTGCCTAAATTGTTAAATTTGATCGCCTGACATGGGAGTGAGCGAAGTCTGAGATAACATCTTCAACTTTTATTTCAATATTTCGATATATGTAGAGGAGGGCAAGTCCAATAAGTCTTTCATCTCCAATAGT
>JABUQX010005896.1:0-5000 GCA_015478945.1 Trachelipus rathkii
CCACAACACACACATCGCACAAACAAACACAATATAGACATATTACAATTCATCATAAACGGACTACACAACAAAACCAAAGAAATAGAAGTCTTTCTAAAACAACATAGCATTCCCATAGCCATGACACAAGAAGTCTACATACCCGATAACTATCCAGAACCAAAATTCCATGGCTGTGATGCCATCTTCACACCCTAAACCTCAAAACCCACACTCTTACTAACCCTATACACAACTCGCTATTCATACACAATCACCACCTTTACAAACTACATGGCATTAAACGACGACAACACAAAAATACAGTCATTCACAATAATGATAAGCAAGAAACCACACAATCTAATAAATCTCTACATTCCCCACCACACCTCACCACAATGCTCCAGAAATTACAAGCGAAACTTTCTCAAGAAATCTCTCCGCACCTTCAAAAGACCTCATAATGGCAGCGACTTCAACGGCTCACCACGTTCTATATGCTTACAGACGCCAAAAGCAAACCAAGAGAGGAACATACATGCATAGCCAACACTTGACAAACTAACATCCTAAACATGTCCCAAACAGCCACCACTAGAAACCCACCTCAAGCCAACCAAACATGCACATCACCAACATAATACTATGTTAACCAAATTTACACACAAATCGGTCAACACAAACCTGATCAAACCACTCCGACCACCTACCCATTATCGATAAATCACAAAATCCAACAAACCAGCTACCCACTCAATAAAACATGCACAAACGGCAAAAGAACTGGACACAATTCACACAACCATATGAGACAAAGCAACATACATCCCATAAATATCCCTAACACATAACACTCAACAAAGCCATACCAAAATTTTCACTTTTCTCTTATTGTTATTTCCCTGCAACATCTCTAGGACGCTGAAAAAAAATATCAACCCAACCCTAACAACCTGAAATGAACACTAATCAAACAACCAAACTCGCTCAGAAAATAATAACCCATAAATCAGTTAAAGCAAAGGTGAGCAAGGACAATTAACAAACAAATCTTCAAACAACGTCAAACCTTCCTCACCAAAACATCACACACTGAATAGCAACAGATACTGTGAAACACAATAAAATACACTGAAGAAACTACACCAACCAGCAACACACTCTACAAATTCATTCAAAAACCCAAAACGACACGGACATACCCTCAATCCAACAGACAACATGCTAACATTTTCGCAACTCACTCGCAAGCAGTCAAAAAACCCATACACCTCAAAACAGGAAAATCATCAAGCCTATAAGAAAATAAAACACAACTACGACTCAACATAGAAATAACCACGACTGACCTCAGAATATAAAAGACACGTAAAATTCACCTGCAATGCCAGACAAACCATCCAAACAAACGTTCTAAACACCTAGGAACACAGTCTTTAACTCAGTTAGCAATTAGCCCAAATATATAATAGCTCCATCAGCCTAAACTTCATTCCCCCTATCTGGGAAAAAGCTATCATTATACCAAAACTAAAGCCAGGAGAAAACCCTTCTGACCTTTCATCATATCGCCCCATCTCTCTACCATCAAAAAACTATGCAAACTACTAGAAAAAAACTATACCAAACAAAATAACTCCACACATCATCAAACGCAAATTCCAACACTGTTTCAAACAAAACCACTCAACTACAACCGTACTCGTAAACATTATACAACCTACAATCAATTGCCTAAACTCAAAACCAACTCATAAAACAATAATCATAGTAATCGACATCAACAAAGCATACGATACAGTACCTAAACATAACTTGATCCACAAAATAACAAAATCTAACATCCCTTCTTACCTAAAGAAATTGATTTCCAATTTCCTGTTAAGACGAAGAGCACAAATACAAACAAACAATACAAAATTCAGAACAGTAAACATTAACAACGGAGTACCCCAAGGCGCAATAACTACCCACCTATCAACCTATTTCGACCGCTCTCCCAAGAACAAACAGATCCACAAAACAATTAAGTTCTCTCAATGACATCACAAACTAGCACTTCACACACCAGAACTAAACACAGCCACAACCTGCCACAACATACATCAACCAACTCAAACTAGCTAAACAGAAAACAGAAGTCCGCCCTCACCAAACAAATCTTCGATTACATTAATCATCACCGACCGCCAACTTGGCGCCACACCCCCCCATAGTTACCTAAGCAACATTGCTATACCCTTTAACAGAAGCTCTCCAAAATCCTGGAGCTAACACTTGACCACGCATCTCTACCTTCACCAACACCAGACAACATCATTTTTCATCTGGAAACAAGAAACTGAACATATAAGAACGCAGCGCTGGGCACAAGATTTCACAAACCATGAGACAAAATCTTACCACCATAATATCAGAACAGTACATTCACCAACTCTAAACTGCGCTTCTCCAACTTTGGGAACCCACTACTGACTAAAAATAACATATCAGAAACTCTAAACGACACCCACAACAAAGCTCTAGAATCATAACAGGCAGCCACATCACAAACACACACAAATACAAACACTACAGGAAGAAACCAAAATTCTACCCCCAAACACAACATACCTGGACATGATAGGCGCACTATCTTTTCCAAAATGCCAAACACCCTCAACACCCATTGCACATTGTCAGTCTCTCTAACCCACCCACCTACACGACTCAAACACTCCCTTCTTTCACTCAGCTCTATTAATTACAACACAAATTCTGAAATAACATTCCCACTTCTACCAAATCGGCTCCGGCGTCTTCAAAACAATATCACACGACACTGACCAGAACAAACTACCTTAAAGACGCAGACCACCAACAGCATTTTAACAACAAACACCCAACCAGAAATGGCACCCGAGAATTCAACCACATTACAACAAACCAGTCCAGTCATCCTGGCCAGCCCTAACTTACACATATTACACACCACAGATTCAACCTTATACCAAACCCACAAACAATCTGTCAAAGATTGTAATCCAGGTTCCGGAGGACAACATCCCACTTCTTTCTCTCCTGGTTAACTAACTCTGCCGAACAAAAAAAAAACCAACATGGAATCATCTTCAATCCCTGAGAATTCTCTGAGAGATCGGTGTTGTCCGGGCGGGGTATCCTACCTGGACCCGGTAATCGGCCATCCCTCTATGATGGGGTGGTCAGGTGAGGAGGTAACGAAGTAATATATATATAATATATATATATATATATATATATAGTATATATATAATAATATTATATTATTATATATATATCTATTCTATATATATTACTATATATAATAATATATATATATATATTATATATATATATATATATATATGTTTTAGATGTGGCACGTTTTTTGGTCTTCTTGGATGGGGAGGAAAATATTTAAAAAATAAAAACGATTATCTTTAAAAATATCGATTTTTTGCCATACTGCTCGCTGCTGATCTACACAATTACCGAATATGGGATAAAGGGGAATCCCTTGCAACTCTAACCAGGGCTGGGAATAATTATAATTAAAATAAAAAAAAATAAACTACCCATTAAATCCTATCAGCTATATATATTTTGCTATATTTTTTCATTTTTGAGTCTTTTTAAATTGCACATAAAAAAAGTAAAAAAAAAAATGCTGCTACGCTTTGCAAATCCTATCTCTATATACAATAATTTTCCATTCACATAAATAAAAAAATAAAAAAATTACAAAAATAGGTTGAAATCTAAATTGGTCTGACATCAAAATAGTCTTAATTTTGATGAGTCCAATAATGAAACACCATTTCTTCAAAGCCAAAGTGAAAATAGTTTCAATTAAATTCTTTTGTTTATTAAATATAAGATTTTCATTAACTTTATCTCTTAGTTTCCTATTTCATGCAGCTTATTTTTCATTTGATAATTTTGTTAATTTTGTTTTATTTTTGGAATTCATTTATCAAGTATAACGCATATTCATTAGTTTGTATAACTGTTTTCTTAATACAAATTGAACTATAAGAAAATATATTAATTTAACATATGCAACAATTTTAAAAGCAATTAGTTTGTTTCCCCTCACTTTCAAGTCTGAGAGTATTATATCGTCTCAGATATATTTTGGATAATGTCCAAGTAAGTTTTTGACCACTGGTTTAGGTCATATTTAATTAATATTCTTAGGTCAGTAAAAGTGCTAGCTGTAAAATATAATTCATATTTATATTGTCTAAAAAGTCAAAAATGCTGTATTAAAGTAGTTTGGTTAAATTTTTTATTAAAGTTTAATTGATTTTAAAATATGCTCATATAAAAAGAAAGCCCAGTAAAACCCACTTAGCCGTTTTTTCCCCTAACCCTATCTATCACTCTCGTCCTAATTATGCTTTAACCTCTGTTTCTAAAGTTTTCTTGCATGTCTGTTACCGGAATATTTGAGGTTATTTAAATTCCTTTAATCTTATCTCTGATTGTCAATATGACTAGAAATATTTGGACAATCGCTTTCCCCTTTCCTTGACCCATAAGTTTGTTTTCGAGATTTTGGTGAATCATTTCTATGGCACTGAATAAATAAAAGTTCGGGCACAGTGCCATTATTTCCAAACTTCCATCTTTCGGTTTCTCTTACTGTTTTCTCATTTTGTAATTCGTTTCGAGACATTGTAGTGTTTAGACACTCCCCATTCAGCTTTTATGTTGTTTGAGTTTGGTTTTTTGTAGGGTTCTGTCCTATTCCCAAGTCAAAAGTGGGCGTCGAATGTGAGACCAAGTAGCTTAATGGATTTATTGAGTTGAGGACTGTTGTTGTTGCTTAGTTTTATTTTTTTTTTATTTTTTGAGATGGAAGGGGGATTTATGTCTGTTGATGGTGGTAGTGAAAACTATTAAAGATTTTCTCGAGAAACTGACATATAAACTATGGAAGTTAGTTAATTTTCTGATTGAATGTAATTTTGTGCGAATGTTGTGACTGTAAGTATGGATGATCGTTGTGTGTT
>JABUQX010005896.1:7500-12500 GCA_015478945.1 Trachelipus rathkii
TCAGAAATGAAACAACCATTACTTTTCTGATTGTGTGTGTGTGTGCGCGCGCGCGTGCGTGGTCTCGTTTATTTGTCTTTTGGAGTTTAAATTCCATTCGTTGATTTCCTAAACAGTGATTAGATATGTTATGAGCTTTAGTTGGTCTTCTTGATATTCAAGTACGGTGCGTAATGAAGCAATGCTTTGGTATTGTTTTTTTGTTTTAGTTTTTTTTTTTTTGGTCTTTTTTTAGCAACATTTAATGGCACTTATAGTTTACGTGCCTGCTTTCTCAAAACCTCCTGCATGACGCGGAAGAATATAGTTTTACTTCTATTGTATGATGGAATTTTCCTACGTCATATTGCGGCAAGTGGTTGTTTAATTGCTGCTCTAGTTAGTTTTGATTCATATAGGTTAGCGTTTTCTGTAGCAGTTAGGTTAGGTTATGTTGTGTTACGTAACGTTAGGTATTTTAGTTAAAGAATAGCTGCTCCAGTTAGCTTTGATTCTTGATTCATATTAGTATCGCAACTATCTAAATTAGTTACTGGCAACTCTTCATGACAATATTTATGATTGGTTGAAATAGAATCCGCCAAACGTTTTAAATAATTCGAGACAAAGAAATTCTCTTTTCTAAATATTTTTACCTTTTCACATCATATAAACTTTTATCTTGAAGATAATTATTATTTTCCTATTCTAATAAGAAAATATTGCCAGTATTTACCACTATAAATAAAATTTTTAATTACTTTATTAAAATTTAGGATATTTTTCTCTTAAAATTTCTAAGGGTTGATTTTTGAATTGCAACACGTTTGAAACTTAAATAAATATTGAACCAACATTAAATTAACTAATATTTAAATTGACCAATAAAGAAATTGACTTGTTGAAGGAGGGGTGGGGGTAGACCACTCTTCAACTAGTTTTCATCCTCCATCCCCTACTGTTATCTCTTCTCCCTCCGTTTAACTTTTCGATGTAAACTTTCTTCAGGTTATAAAATAAAGTTTTTTATTTGCTTACTTTTACAACTTTACAACTAAATTACTCTTTTTATATACATATTAACGTTGTATAAAATTGGTTAGTCAGAATTTTTATTATTTTAGTTGCAACTTCTTGTTTATTGCATGCCTTAAATTTTCAGCATATTTTTTAATTTGTCTTCTGCTCTTGTTTTTGAGAGGAAGCGCCAAACATTGTTTATTTAGTATTTGTTATTCAGAGTTTCATTGTGTTAATTTGATTTGCTTTTATTCTTCATTTTACGAGTCAGGTACGAATTACGCGACTTACCTGTCAAGAGTTTCATTTTACCTGTGGAGCTTATTAGGTGTTGTTAAACATAGGCAGGATTAGCAATTCTCTTTTTATGCAAAGTAAGATTTATTATTATTATTATTATTATTATTATTATTATTATTATTATTATTATTATTATTATTATTATTATTATTATTATTTATTATAATTTTTAGTATTATTGTATTATTATTATTATTATTATTATTATTATTATTTCATAATTATTATCATTTATTTTAAGTTTTAGTATTATTGTATTGCAATAATAATAAAAATAGAATAATGAAGCAACACGTGGGGTTTGAATAAACATAGCAATACAACGAAAGATAGAAACTAAGTTGTTGTTTTTACAGCCTTGTTTGAAAGATAGAAACTAAGTTGTTGTTTTTACAGCCTTGTTTGAAAATAGTTTCGAAATCGAAAATAAGCTATATAACTTAATAAAATTTATTATCTTTTCTTTTGATTCTTCTCCGGGACATTACTAACAATTAGAGTAGAAAAAAAGTGGCATGAAAATGCCTCTGAGATAGAGAAATAGATTGAAACAAGTTGGAGATACGAAGGAACCTTATTGAGAGGTAAGATGTAAGCATTCCAAAAAGAAAAGGTAACTTGAAG
The DNA here is from genome assembly GCA_015478945.1 of Trachelipus rathkii. Lineage (NCBI taxonomy): Eukaryota > Metazoa > Arthropoda > Malacostraca > Isopoda > Trachelipodidae > Trachelipus > Trachelipus rathkii. The sequence goes on from JABUQX010005896.1 coordinate 9,424, forward strand.
GGGCACAAAACTTTATTAAAATAAACTTGACAGTTGGGGAATGTTGACTTTGTGCTGACTAAAAATCAGGTTTTATTTTGAATAAAGAAATGTAAAATTGAGGTATTCGTCAGTCAGCAAGATAGACGCTCATTTTCGATATTTTTAATGGCTAACATTTAAAATTCTTATCGAGCAAAATTTGACACATTTTATTTTCCTCTTGATACTGAAGTTTTTTACGTGTAACTATTTAACTACTTTTGGAATGCAATAATGATGTATGGGATATAACATGTCAAATATCTGTATCCAATACAGGTATTTGACATGTTATATCCGATACATCAGTATCGGACATAACATATCAAATACTTGTTTTCTCATATGGGAATTTTAAGTAATAATACTACTACTACTACCACTAATACTACTAATTAATAATAATAATAATAATAATAATAATAATAACAATAATGTGTAAACTTTATCATTAACAGTTTATTTTCTTTTAATGTTTGATTAAAACCTAACTCTTTAGCGAAAATAAGAGAAGAGGACGATTGAGAATCAGTGACAGAATAGAATGTGTTTTAGGCTATAGTGTATACGCTTTTATTCTTTTAATCTATTTCTCTTCAAAAAATAAAATGAGTAAAAAGTCATTTGCTACCGACCCCACTCTCCTGATTTTCATTACATATTTACAGTGTTTACACATTTCAAGTATTATATTTAAAAATAAAATCATCATGTGATTGCTTAACGACACTTATACAATAATTATTATAAATGTTTGAACCCAATAACTTCAAACAATGAGTAGATAGACTTCGGGCGCTTTTAGGGCGAATGAAATGATGTTCACAGCAAGGCGAGATTTTTTTTTTTCCTAAGGCGTAAAAAATCTCGCCGCTCTTTTCTTCCTAAATTGCTCTAAGGTGTTTCCGTCAATGATAAACATTGATTTAATCATTGTTCAAGTGTCATTATAAGACTAACGTTCGATATATATATATATATATCATTATATACTATATATATATATAATAGAGATATATATATATATATATATATCATATATATATATATATATATATATAATAATATATATATATATATTATTATATATATATATATATATATATACTATATATATATATATCTGGACCTATCGAAACGATCTGGGTTCAATTTCACCAATTCTTCGAAATCAAGGTGATGATAAACATTTACTAATATAAAGTTGCTGTAAAATCTATATGCAAACGGGCTGATTCAAAAGTATTTAATGCAAGGCTAAACATTATACACAAACCATCACACACACGCACCGCACCTACCTCCGACGAACCAAAACCACGGCATAAAATGTAAGCAAGAGTAAGGAAAGTATAGATGTCAATAAACTTGAGTAATTGGCCAGGTAGTTTGTTAATATATTAAATATATATATATATATATAATATATATATATATATATATATATATATATATATATATATATATATATATATGAATATATATATATAATAAAGTAAAAATGTTAAATATTATATTAAAAAAAGACACATAATTATAACATGGTATATTAAGAAAGATTAAAAATATAATAATAGGGAAAGCAATAGAATCAAAATAATAATGTAAGTCATTAATGGTAAAAGCATTATAACAACATACATTATAAATTAATATATTATTACAAATAATGAAAGTAAACGCAATATAATGATAATTATACATAAAACTGACTAACGGTGTTAAGGCTTTCAATAATTGAAGGGTTATGCTGCTTAATTATTGTACAGTGATTCGAGGATCCTACGGTACAGGTCTGATGCTGTAACGCAGGATAATGAAGTTAAGGAATTACATCCGGTGAGGTGATCCTAACTAAATGTATGATAGCAAATTGATGACCGCTTTGTTAAGATTAGTATTCCCGTTCCATATGACCTCCCAAGATGCTCACAAGTTCAGATAAATAGTTGGGGACCAGTTTGACCTACGCGGTTGGTCTAGCAATCAGCATACTGGAACATGAAGATAACCAAGGATTTTTGTGGTGAAGAAATCCGGTCCTTGGATTTGAAGGAAGGACCACTACTAAATTAATGAACGATGTTGAACTTACCTTCGCCCTTGGGATGCAGCTGGACAAAAGTCTCAACAGCTGAGTTAGATCACAACAATCACCAAACATGCCTCCCCCCCCAATCTCTTACAAAAAAAAAAAATAATTTTGAGGTAGACCATCAGCTTGGGGACAGTATAAAAAATTTTCTTTTTGTCTAAAGATACCTAAAGGAAATGACTAACAATTATACCCATTAAACCAGAAGAGTAATTATTGAATAATAGTAAAAAGAGATAACAGAAAGCAAACAAAAATCTCAATAATGCATTTCTCAATGAACTTGAGTCAAGAGCGTTCATATTTAGTTTGAGTTTACATTTATTTTCATCGCAAAATACAATACATTTATGTTTTATACATACTTGAGACATGTATTGTTCTGCATTTATTTGTATTTGCTATTTTGTTTTTTATTTACGTATGTTATTAGTACTTGTATGTTTTAATATTATTTTAAACGGTGGTAATCTACGGGCATTGCCCTATTTAAAGTAGAGACTAGAGAGCTCTCTTAAGTTACTTCTTAGGATCCCCACAAAGGACCCCGATTAACCTACTCTTTGACCTACTGCAGCGACAAAGAGAAGTTTTGCCACCCCGCCCCATATATATATATATATATATATATATATATATTATATACTATATATATATATATATATATATTTATATATATACTATATATATTATATGATATTATATATATACTATATATATATACAAGCTACTTAATTACAATCTATGCCTCCCTTGCTCTTGCTTGCGTCTTTTTAACTTTTTTCTTTTTTTTTCTTGTAGGTGCGTGTGTCACGCTTTGTGTATATGTTTTATTTTTTAGCTTGCCCAGCTAATAATTTGGTCAGCCACTTCGCTATATAATTTTTTTTCTTTTTTTTTGTTATTTAATGTTTATTATTATTTTGATTTTGTAACTTTGCTCGAGATGAACCCAGATGGT
>JABUQX010005896.1:17500-25000 GCA_015478945.1 Trachelipus rathkii
AAAAAAAATTGAGGTAATATTAAAGTGGCTGATAAGATTATTCATAGTTTGTTTTGAAAGGGGCAAGGCACCACTAAATTTCTAAGATTCATGTCTTACTCCAATTCCAAGATTGACAAAAGGGAATGTTCTAAAATAGAAATACGTTTATTGTATGGTAAATTGTATGGACGAGTGTTAATATAAAAGTTAAGAGTAGTATGGATAAACATATTGGGGAAGAACATTGTGATTTTAGGGATGGTCAAAGATGTGTGGATTTGGTGTTTACCCTGAAAATACTGGCAGAGAAATGCTCAGAAAAGAGGATAAAATTTTTGTGCTTCCTTGATTTAGAAAAAGCATACTGCATAATTTAAAAAGGGAAGTTGTGGAGAGGATTGGAAAGTAATGAAGTAAATGGAATGTTATTAAATCCGATTTAAATATTTTATAAGAACAGTAGAACGTGCGTTAGGATTAAGAAGAGGAAAAGAGAGTCGTTTAACGTAGGTGTGTGCCTGAGATAGTTGTGTATTGTGTCTTTGGTTATTCAATACCTTTTTATGAATATTGTAGTTAGGAATATGGATAGAGATAGGAAAGGAGGTGATGTATGTACACAATGGTTATTAGGATATCTGCGTTCTGCTGTTTGCTGACGATACTATGTTGGTGGCTGATTCAAAAGAATAACTGTGTGACTTAGTGTTTTAAGTTTGAACGTCTTTGCCAAGGTACAGTTAATCCTGCTAAATGTGAAGTTATGAAAACTAGTTGCAAGGCTCAAAGAAGACGAATGTCAATTTGTGTTGGAAAGCATAAAGATGGATGGCTTAAGCTTATTGGAAACGTAAACTAGAGTGTTTAGGTGCGTAGGAATGGATATTGCGGTTTTTGGATGAAATGAAGGAAGAGGTTCATAGGGTTGCGGAGAATGAAGGGAATGTTAAGTAATCATAAGGGTTACATACACGTTCTGGAAAACTTGTAAGGCCGGCCTGCACTGTACTGTCGAGTCTCCCTAGGATCCACAGTTCCTATATAAGCTAAGGTATTCCTCTCATTCGGTCATCTTTCAGTTCACTTCGCCATGGCTTCAGACGATGTGTTAGGTTTGAATACCCAAGTAAAACTTATGAATAGAAAGTTTATGGTGTCAAAAACAGTTGAGAAAAAGAGGACTGTTTTCTCATAAAGCTTCACAGAATTTAAGTTTTCTACTAAAAATTGGCACAACTTTTAGAGGATGGATTTCTCTCAATTCTTCTATTAATGATGTGTAGGTGGATTCCTTTCTCGTACTATCATGAAATTCTTTAGATTTCATGTGCCATAAATAGGTATGGTTCCCTTTCTTATGTTTCGAGGAATTTCTCAAGACATTGCTGACGGAGCGTAATCCCTTCGAAGCAAACGAAGTGAGAGCTGCCTCGAACCTGGCCTTTCATCGTACTACACACCTTCCGGTTGGAATGCGCAGATCAAACCCGCACAAACGGACGAACAATTTTTCGTTTTTCTTTCGACTTTCTGTACAGTTCTTGTAGACTGATTGTTTTGTCTTGTACACGCTCTTGTTGAACTGCACAATTTGGCTTGTGCAGTTAAAACTGAGAGGTTGTCCGGAAAGTCTGTGGGGATCTTTAAGAATAAGACATATGTTTTGCACGGAGATGTGCCTGGCGAAAAGAACAATGCATGGGGTACTGAGATGATATAGACACATGTTTAGGTATGAATGACGAGAAATTGTCTAAGAAAGATTTTAGGGATGAAGTGATAGACAAAAAGCATGGGACAAACCCAAATGGAGGTGGCGTGAAGAAGTAAAGGACCTGCTAATAAGAGAAGCAATAGTATGAATGAAGGAAATAGATTAACCCAAGAAAGATATATCATATATATATATATATATATATATATATATATATATATATATATATATAAATATATATATATATATATATATATATATATATATATATATATATATATATATATATATATATATATATATATATATATACTAACAGACTTTGTTTATTTATTTGATTTACTGATTTATTTATTTACATAAATGGAAAATTTGTTGCCTAAAAAAATCACGTGTTTTTTGTTGCAAATATTTTTGAAATTGCTTTTGTCTTTTATCAAATTGTCCAAAATTGACTACTTAAAAAAATAATGGAAGCGGTTGTATTTGCGATATATTTTACCCTTGACTTATATATATATATATATAGGTTGTTATATATATATATATATATATATATATATATATATATATATAAGCATATATATATATATATATAGTTATAGTGCTGTTATATATATATATAAGATATATATATATAAAACTGTAAGAATATATTTAAAGTTTACATGGTCTCTCATATATCACGTCCGAAGAGGATCCAGATAAAATAGGGATCGAAAGCTCACGTTCACAAACATCATATGAAGACCATGTAAATACTTTTAAATATATTTTGCAGTTTTATTGATATAGAAAGATATAGAGTATATATATATATATATATATATATATATATATATATATATATAAATGTAGAGTATATAAACATATATATATATATATATAATAATAATAGAAATTTGTCTTATTATTATTATTATTATTATTATTATTATTATTATTATTATTATTATTATTATTATTATTATTATTATTATTATTATTATTATTATTATTATTATTATTATTATTATTCAAAGAGAGTAATAAGTAAGGATTTGAAAATAATTGTAATTGTGTTTTGTTTCAGGAAGAATATAATCCCTGTGACCTTAGTCGTTCTTACATTTAAAACAAGTTAAAATTTTTCTCTTTAATCATTGTTATTCTCACATCGTTTCAATTCACAAACTAAATGAATGGCAAATTATATATTTCAATGAGAACAATTCCGTAATATATATATATATATATAGCAGCAGCAAGAAGTTATATATATATATATATATATATTTATATATATATATATAGTATATATATATATATATATATATATATATATATATATATATATATATATATATATATATATATATATAGGGTCAGCCTCTAGAAGAGCCACAATCCATATCTCAAAAACTACAACAGCTACCGGGAAAAGGAATACATTGCTGCTGGTCCAATTTTAGTGCGGAAAATGTAAAAAATAAAATAAAAACAAAAATAAAAAAATTATATCTCAAAAACTACAATAGCTACAGCGAAAAGGAATACATTTTTGGAATCCTGGTAAAATTTTGGACAGGAAAATGTAAAAAAAATAAAAAAATATTTTTGTTAATAATTATAGTAATATGATTAGAAAGCCTATTTAGAGACCTTTATTGGTTACTCGTTAAAATAAATAGACTTTAAATTTAATTTTTTTTAACTAAAGAATACCCTGAAGGGTATACCGTACCGATGGTAGGTCGGGGTCTCGGTCTTCCGGGAACTACGGGGTAGGACTAATTTCCCCTCCGGGACAACCGGAAACCCCGCCTTTTGGTATTTGGGTGTCGCGGGGTTCCTCCGCCCCTCCCTTCTACGGGGTATGGAAAACGTCCCCCCTGTGTTCCCCGTTGGCACGAGCCCATAAATCTTGATTAAAAAACCTTTAAAAATAATTATATATATATATATATATATATATATATATATATATATATATATATATATATATATATATATATATATATATATATATATATATATATATATATATATATATATATATACTATATCCCAACATTTTCAAAAAAACAAAAAAAAAATACCCAATTTTTGTTTAATATTATTTTTTACATTATCCTAACCAAAATTTACAAGGATTCCAAAAATTTATTTCATTTCCCTGTAGCTTTTGTAGTTTTCGAGATATGATTTTTTTTTTTTTTTTACAGTTTCCTCGGTAAAATTTTGCCAGGATTCCAGCAATGTATTCTTTTTCCCGGTAGCTGTTGTAGTTTTTGAGATATGGATTGTGGCTCTTCTAGAGGCTGGAATATATAATATATATATATATATATGTATATCTTTATAAAAAATATTGTATATATTTATATATAAGATATATATATATATATATATATATATATATATATATATATATATATATATATATATATATATATATATATATATATATATATATATATATATATAATTGTATGCTTATGATTTGATTTTTGGGTGGCGAATTTGAAGAAAATTTGAAAAGATTGGTAGAGAGGTTTGGCAGGGTATGTGAAAGGAGGGGGTTTGAAATTAAATGTGGATTAAAACTAAGTTTGAAATCATGTTTAATGGTTCAGCAAGTGGAGCAAATATCCGAGTTTAAATATTTAGGCTATATGTTGGATGGAAAGGGAACGGATGGATGCAGAGTATAGTACGAAAGTTGTGAGTGGGGTAGGAAGGTTGCTGGTGAAATTAAATCTTTGTGAATGCAAAGGGACTAGGTCTTGAGTGTTCTAAGGGTTCTGTAAATGGTTATGTTGTTACCGGTGTTAATGTATAGCTGCAAGAGTATGGTGTGGAAGAAGAAGTGTAGAGATCTAAGTTGCTTTCTTGTTCAGGTGGATATTCTGAGGTTTGTTAGGTGAGGAGAATTGATAAAATGAGGATTGAGCGTGTTAGGGAGCTGTGTGGTGTGAAGAAGGGCGTGGATGACAGTATATTTATGATGTTTGGTCATGTGGAAGGGATGGATGATAGTCGGTTTGTTAAGCGGATGTTTAGATATAGCACAGTGAGGGTCCGTTGCGGTGTTGTGAAGCCATAGAGAGTGAATTTGTGACTGTTACGTACTCACACTTAAGGGGATGATGTGAGAGCTTTCCATTCGATAACATCATGCTCTTTTAGCTATTCCATTTCCTTGCAAGTTACGCACTCTACCCCATCTCTGGGGATTTGAAGGTAGGATAAAGAAAGAAGGAAAGAAATTTATATATAGATATCTGTATTCTAGAAGCCTTCAGGTATCTAAAAGCTCATTATAAAAATATAAATTTATTACAAACAAAGAAGATTTTCTAAGGCATTCAATTTTTCTTTGTTTTTGATGACAAGAGGAAATTTTATCTTGACAAAATTTTAGCTAATAGTCTCGCTCGTTCTTTTATATCTTATAACTTCATATAGCTTGAAAATATTTTTTACTGATTGGAGCCAAACTACCACGTTCGTTTCATTAAAGCTCGAAAGGTCGTAGGAACATAAGGCCCCAGGGTGGGTATTTTTTCTTGAAAGAAATGGGAGAGAAACATCTCTCCAGCTTCACTCTCTGTAGGTAGAATGAAGTAAGGTTGCGTTTGCTTCTTCATAACTTGAAAAAGATTCCCTCACTCTTTGAAGGGAGCGAAATTTCAGCGCTGAAAGCTTGCTGCTTCGTTTAATTTTAGACGGTGTCTTCTTTATGGTTGGCATTTTGGTTTTGGGAATGAAACTGTTTACGCTTCTGATAAATTTTGTGTTTGGCATTTATTTTTTTATTTTTAAACTGGGACACTGTTTTCAGCGTTTCAATTAATTAGTTATACAGTAAATCAGAATGATTTGGCAGTTAAACTTGTCACTATGGAGATCACCACAACCGTAATGATATTCAAGAATTACACTGTTTATAAAAATATAAACGAAATATTGTAGTTGAAAGAAAATGTTACGATTTTTTTATTGCAAAATCCGCATAAAATTAAAGGATTAATAAAAAAAGTTCACGATTTTTTCTTCAGATCGCATTGGTTAGTTGAGTTACTAGTATTAGTCCAATCAGACTTTCTGAAATTGGACGAGTGTGCTTGGTATATACCAAAGGGTGTTCTCTTATACGTGTTGGCCATGTTTTGGAGTTGAATGATGTTTTGGGGTTAAAATGAAAACTTTTAAAATAAAATCTGTAATTAGTACGATCACCCATGCAATAAAGAAATTTTTAAAAAGCTTTATTTTTTTATTTATGCTCATTGTGAGGTTATTTTGTTCATATATATATATATATATATATATATAACCATATATATAGCAACATATATATATATATATAACCTTAACATATATATATATATAGATATATATATATCTTCTTTATATAACACTTAACAACTAGCAATAACCAATAACCTTATTATATGCTATATACTCTTAATATATAATAACCTTAATATATATATATATACTGCTATAACATATATATATATATATAATATATATATATATATATGTAACCTTATATATAACTTATATATATATATATACTATATATATATATATATATATATATATACTATATATATATATTATGGGTGTGAGATGCCAACTTTGAACCACGAGCATGCGAAAACCACTATGGTTAATGTGCTAAGCTTCAAATTTACGTCATGAGAAGATGTAGAAAATATTATATAATATTAAGAGGAGTCTAAACAATGTAATTAGAGGCAGGCAATAATTAGAAAGCTGCGTCTTGAATTTAAGGCGATATAATTGCTCTCAAAATCCTGACATCGTTTATTGTTTTTTGCATTTATAGTAGTAGAGCGAGGGAAAAGAAAAGCAATTAGCGACTTTAATTAGTGGTTTGACGTCATTCATTTACCATTTATACGCTCTCTATCTATATATATATATATATATATATATATATATATATATATATATATATATATATATATATAAATCTAAGTGCTGATGTGTTAATGAAGAGATGTAAATGCTCCGAGGATATATATATATATATATATATATATCTTTCTCTTATACTTAGTAGGAATGTACCGAATTCCGGTCCGGCGGAATTTGAAATTTTCCGGTCGAATTTTTGGCAATGCAGCCTGAACCGGGAGTATAAAACCAGCCTCGTGTAGTATTCATACAATGTATCACATTTTGGTATTATTTAAATAAAGTTTACTCCATATACCTCAAAATATAGGATTATAAAGATATTCACATTAAATTCAAATTTAATTTCCAATCTATATATATATATATATATATATATATATATATATAATAACTATATATATACTATATATATATATATATATATATATATATAATATATATATATATATATAACATATAACATATATATATACTGCTATAAGTTTACTTTAAACACTTTTGAAAATATTGCTGAAATGTGGTAAAAAAAAAAAGAAAAACTGCTCACCAGTATTGGCCGATATTTTTAAACGTTTTCCTCAAATATATTTCTGAAAATGAAAATAATTTTCTGAATATATGGAGGAGACTGGAAAGGGGAGAGTAATTTTGGGTTAGTACTGCTATGTTTGGGAATTTAGCTTTGGTCACTCTCTCAATTAAGTAATTCTTCTTTTCCCAGATTTTAGAAATTGATTTCTCTGGTAAAATCGATTTCTTTAAGAATTTCACCTTTCGAAGGCTACTGATTTTTCTTTTTTTTTCCTTTTACACTGACTCTCTGTCACTTTCACTTTCTTCAAACTTATAAAAACTATAATGCAACTTTGCAG
>JABUQX010005897.1:0-15000 GCA_015478945.1 Trachelipus rathkii
TGACGATGTAACCATCAATTCCCTCCACTTGGTGGTCGAGAATTATAAATGGTCTTTGTGATTGGGGACGTCGCCTTATCTTATTCCCCTACATTGTGTTGGCTCGAGAATTATATACGATACGTTGTGAGTATATTCTCTTTCCCCAACACTATCAACCAAAACTATAGTCGCTTTAGCTTGTCGAGCTGTGAGAATTCTTACTCTATTTAAAGTGTTCCGCTTCCAGAAGAACAATATGTTGTCTTATAGTATACTCTGTAAAGGAATCATTTCGAGTGAAGTTAAGTACCTGGTTGTGGAGTTGCTTTGTTTACAAGAAACCAATGGAACTGATTCTTAGGTTTTAGTAATTCATCAATTAAAACACACGGCGTGTTATCATGAGTCGATGAATTACTGGATATATGTAACACTCGAACTGGCTTACCTGATTATCTTTAATAATGGGCTTTAATACTCGAAACATATCAGCCGAGCAAAGGACAAAGAAAAAAAGTTACTAACCTTCTCTAAAATGCGACACCATCGGCGTGGAGTTAGACTATGGAAAGAACTGTGTTTTAGAGATTGACGTACTTACATGGGTTTCTCTCAGAATACAGAGCTGGTGTGCGAGGTAGGCGAAGGGGTTGATAAGGCATATGAAGAGAGTGGTGTGTTATCTACTATGTATACAGTCGTCATTATATGTTATACGGGATACTACGCATTTCAAGAAATGATGGTTGATGATCTGAACTGTTATTAAACGATTCTGACTATCGATGGTGCAGAATTAAATACATTTTCTTAGGGAAAAGATGGTGAAAGTTCTATGCTACCGATCCAAGAGGCAAGATTCTATGATATTGAGAGGGGAGTTTTTACATATTGTGCTGTCGGATGATCGTGACACATGCTACATGATAGACCGAACTAAATGATGGCTTTTGTAAGATTTACGAGTATTAATCTTTGAGTCTTCGTGAAGTTTCTGTGAATGTCTATATCAGTGTTATATACCTAATATTTTATTTTATTGTAAATGGTAAGTATGTTAAAATATTTAATATTCTGTTGAGTATATTTAATGTAAATATGAGGTCGTGTTATTAAGTTCTAGGTATGTAGTAAGTTTTAATAAGTTGGTGCTTTACATGTCGGTAAAAACGATTCGTGTATATAATATATATATATATAATATATATATAATATATATACTATATATATATATATATTATATAATATTATATATATTAATTATATTATATATTATTTTATATATATTAATACTATTATATTTATAATATATATATATGCTCTCACCATAGCTTCGAAAGTTGCATTGTACATCGAGCACGCTACGAGCATGCTGTGCGGTAAATTCATTGTGTCTTCAGCCTGCTACATGATGGTGGCGGGTCAGGCTGGGGAAACTTTCTGCTGTTAACATATTAAAGGATGACGGCGGATTTTTTGAGCATTCACTGTGAAATATTGGTGCTATAGTCATATTCAGGAGAGTTTAATGAATTTATGTTATAGTAGAATTCATGAAGTGTATCGATATTAAATCATTGGAAAATGTACAAGGTCATAAAGTTATAGTCTGGACGATGCTGCACAAGTTAAAACGAAGAATAGCTGAACGTTTACGTGTATCCCTCATTTAATATATCTGGTATTTATTTTACACAGAACTTTTTCATCAAAGCAGGATATGAGGAGCTGTGTTTTTCTTTAAACACTCGTATCTGATCCTGTTTGGTCAAAGAAGAGATATATGAGTCAGGTCAATGTTCTAGGGTCGCAGATGTTCCCTCAGCAAGAGAGTTCTTGAAAGTATATAATAAGTTACTGTCGAGCCCGTACGGATACTTGCTGTGTGAACTTCATCCTGGAACACGATGAGTCCTCCGCACTAACATTCTACCGCATGAGATAGAAACTGTGTACATTCCTGCAAAATGAGTAGTTTAGTGAATTAGTTTCTTTCTTAGAAAAAAGATTTAAAAAGCTGAAACGGCTGAAGCGCAAAATAATCTGTTGATGATGGAAGTTATCCTTAGTTGAGTGATGCTTAATCTTATTAAAGGGGAATGTTCCTTTAAACAGGCCTCAGAGGTAAAGCATGCTCGACATTAGACACACATTAAAAACTTCTCCCGTAACATTAAGCATCTGAAAATAAAAGAAGGTGTTGCAGAGGGGGTGGTGTAATTCCGCCTTCTACTTCTCAGTTATTGCTCTCTGATTACCAAGTGGATTACTCATAATGAGAAGGTCGCTGTTATTACGCTTTAACGAGCTTGAGAAAATGAATGTAATACTACTATCGTTGAGAGACAATCGCCTACGACAACCACAGCCTTGGGGGGGTCGTTCTCACTGCAATTTCCAACCCCCAATCTCAGCATCATTTTTCTCTAGAGAATCACAACTATTGGTGCGCTACACAAATTAGCAGCAGCTTGCCTTACGCTTGATTCGACCTAAGTTGAACAGGATAAGCAGTCGAGCAGAGGTTATCGGATATTAATTCAGAATTACATCCATTGAGAAGCAGTATCTATACCCAGATGCATGCGAATTTTAGTCTCAGATTTGATTTAAAGGGCCACTAATAAGTCTGACGATTAAGGAAAGCAATTTTGCACAGAGTAAAACCTGATGATGAGACAGAAGGACAGCTTAAAAATATCTAGGGAGAGCTTGCCAGCGGCTCGCAGATCAGGTCTATTAATCTCTATAATATTTAAAGAACATAGCTTGATGAGTTAGCAAATATATGATGATGGATAGTTAAGGGTCAAACATTGTGGATTTAATAGCTTGATCTCTCACGCGATTGGAGAGAGCGCGTGTAACTGGATGGCCATCCATCAAACAAGAGTTTCAGACTATAAATTTTCCCGTCTTTAATCTTGACACGCGCGATTAGCAGGACTTGGATGAATATTCCTAAAACGCAGGCCCGATTCTAGTCTTCGCATGTCTACGCTTCAGCTAAATTTCAAACGGGTGGTAAAGGAGGAATAATAAAAGCCCGTACGCCAGTCTTAAATGGATTAATTCATAGTCACGCTGTGGTGTTATTAATATTATTAATTCAATTATATAGTTTATATATATTAATATTATATATATATATATATATATATATATATATATATATATATATATATATATATATTTATATATAAATTATATATATTATATATTATATTATATTATATATATATATTATATATATATATATATAATATATCATATATATATATATACATTATATATTATATATATATATATTAATTATATGATATTTCTAATAATATATTATATATATATATATTATATAAATATAAATATATATATATTATATATATATTATTATATTATACTATTATATATATATTATATATATAATTTGTTCCATTGTTTAATTTGTCTCACTTTCCGTGAATGGAATAAATAAAATTCATCATATTAATCACGTATCGTTTTAATATTTCCTTTTACCATTATTATATATATATATATATATATATATATATATATATATATATATATATATATATATATATTATAATATATATAAAATGTTTTTTACTCATGCAGTAGACACCATGGAAGGCCTCAGGAGGTTGGTTGAATAGTAATTAAATTCCCGAATGTTGAAAAGGAAGCCTTACTATGGTGGTATCAACAGGTTTGCTCCCGAGGTTTCGGCTTGCGCGGGGGTTGAGATAATCCCTAGGGTGAGGGGCTTTCCAACCTCTCATAACCTGTGAGATTCTCCGCCCAACTTTCAAACTCAGTGCTAATCAGAAAGGCCCCTAGGCTCCCTGATATGTCCTTTAGTTAGTTATTCCGTTCTCGCCAGCCTGAGAAATTTATGTCCCCGTAGAGAAATTGTTGTATACGAGGCCTCATATAAGGAATCAACCTAAAAGAGAATATCGTTCACATACTAGTTCCATCCGATTATTATATTTACCTTTCTTTTTATCTTATATTATTATCCGATTTGGATTGATATATCATATTGATGAGAGTTATTCTTTGTCTTACACCTATTATAAAAGAAAATAAATAAAAAAAAATAAGATACAAATAAAAAAAACTTTTAATGTGTCTTTCGTTAACGCAATATTGCGGAGATTCATATTAAGATTGGTTTTGTATAGTAACTGACTACCGTAAAGTAGGACGCTAATAGAATGCTGTGATTCTGCAATATTAAGAAGTTACGTCCAAACAACTCACAGACACGACACCTCTCACACTGGAAGTTCTCCCTATTTTGTGAGATCCTAAAATATTTAGATGAATTAAATTATGAAACACAAGGTTAAATTATTAGCAGGAGTCTAAACTCTCAATATAAATTTGTGAGCATTATTAACTTGATTGAGTAATTAATGATTTTATGGTTATTATTTTTATAGATACAGATACAATTCTTTACTCAGTTGAAATAAAGCATAGCTATATAGATTGTAACGAGTACAGCGTTATTACTTTACACAATGAGTAGAGAAAATGCACCCGATACTATTACCTCAGCATAATGATTAACTACTTTTAAAGTATTATATTTAGTACATACTTACAATACTCACCTTATTATATTGCTCATTTCTTTAATATAATTACGTTACACTATTTAGATAATCTATAAAATCGTAACCGTTCTAGAATGTGTTCACGTAATTAATATAAGCACTTCACGTATAGGTGTAATCATTCAAACTGAAAATGAGTAGTATCGAGTAGAAATATGATAAGGATAGATATCAAGTACGTGAGTTGTATGATACTTATATTGAGCTCAGTATATATAGATAAGTTAATTAGTTGCGGTCTCCTTAAGGCTAGGCGGAAAGGTTAGAAAGGCCTCGAGTCAGGGTGGTCTACAGAGGTTTTCAAAGTTTCACAATATTCGAGACTTCCCTTACGATGGCTTAAATTATATTATTTGGAGGATTTATCCGGTGAAAAGATAAAGGAGAATTTTACAAAACAGGAAATGCAAAAATACGCTCAATCTGAACAGTAATGTGGTATAAATTTGGAAAAGTATTAGGTTCGAAAGGGAAGGGGCGAAATTAAACAGTACTGTTTAAATGGTAGGATATCTGACAAGTTTAACTCGTAGTATAAGAAGCAAGTGAAATTTAAGAATCATTAAGCAGTATTCATTGAGACCATGGCGAGTACAGATCACTTCTATTTAAAACTCTGCCTTCATCGGCTTCGATGAATCTACATCCTGATAATAAGCTCTCAGACTTCACGGCAGAGTTACTGAACCCTATTGACATTGAAAGAGACGTTTATGAAGTCGGGCTGTGTGAAGTGATATTAAATACAGATGTGGAAAATGTCCCGCATAATCTTTACTGGATGAATGTTTACAGAAGTGTAGATTGTGTTGAAACTATATTGGATGTGAAGAACACAGGCGCTTTAAACCGCGTTACTATGGGAACAAGAGAATACTTTTATGAAAGAATTGTAATGAGGAAATCCTATTTTAAGTCAGTTCCTGCAATGTTCAGTTATTTAAATACGCTTTTAGCGACTAGTAATATGTGTAGAGATCTAATTTACAATACAGATATTATCCCTTGATGATTGAAGTATTAATTACTTTTGAGAATAACGGCAGGCATAACCTTGATAGTTGAACGTGTTTTTCCTCAGGGATCGTCATGCAGCCGGAAACACGTTATGAACGTGAAGGTTGGTAGGATTGTCCTCCATGACTGTACGCTACTATGCTGAAAAAGGGTTATGAAACAGTTAGAAACCGAACCATATAACCAAGGAAGGAATTAATCGGACGAGCATAAGGACAGCGGTGTTACATTATTACTTGTATCACCTCCGAGATGCTCAAACATCCTGGAATGGCATATGTTTACAACTGACATAGTGAACGTATTGTGGGCGATACTGACACGCTCTCTGTTAAGGGTAGTTTAATTTCTCAAGAGCAGTAAGGTTAATAACATTCCCACAATGTGCCACTATCTCTCACTGAACAGGTCATCAATCGGCTCTATAAGAGCATATAAAGGACGTGGAAGGTCGGCCATACCCATTTACAAGTGGCACATTGATGTGTAAAGTCCACATTAGAAAGAAACGACCTCATCAGCTATGAAATGATGGAACATTTTTTAATCAGAATTGAAAATCTCATCTATATGCTACTGGAATTCATTCAAGAAATAGATGACTCTGCAGGATATATAAGGGACATAATCAATTGCATTTTTTCATTCATTGGTATACTCTTGCAGTGTAAAGATAGTATAGGAAAGAAGCTCCAGCTACATAAGTAATAAGCATGGAGAGAGTATTCATTGGATCGAGATCACAGAGAGGATACGGTCTTGGAGGATTTTTCACTAAGCTATTGCGAAGCGCCATCCCTGTGTTTAGAAGAGGGGGTGAATATCTAGGTAAAAAAGCTATAAGAACAGGTCTGCACACGATGCAAGATATAGCGACAGGAGCCAATCCTCGTGCTTCATTAAAAAGGCGGATTGCCGAGGTTTCCGACGAGATGCTCGATGACGTTAAACGCAAAATAAGACGTAAAATGACAGGTCAGGGCAGGTCTAAAGTTAAAGGACGCAGGAGTGTCACAAGTAGGAAAGCCAAACGAAGACGAGCTTGAAGAAGAAGGCAATGTCCGCAAGAAAATCAAGTGCGGAAAAACCCTAAAGGCTAGAAAGCCCAATCTACAAAACGTATTGATGTATTCAACCATTTAACTACTTAGATGGTTAGTCTTTAACTACACTTTCGGCTAAAATGTACTTATAAGAGGGGTACATTCTGAAGTCTTGTTCTTATTCAGCCTAACACCGCCCCGGCAAGATGCATTTTCCTTCACCCTGCTAGTCCAGACTGCTGCAAAAGTGAGAATTGGATCTCTTCTCGATGAATCACTACTCAGATTAGGCGTGAGCGACAGCAAACTTCAGTCAGCATTAAATCCCCACCTCGGATACCAGCACTGACGTTCTTTAGAGTTCATATCCAGGCACATCAGACCAATTATCTAGATCCATCAATGTATTTCTATATTTTAAAAACGAAATTGACAAACCCTGATGGTACAGACCTTCCTACAGGTGATGCCCACATAGGTGTTATTACAGAGTAGAACTTCTATATTTCTTGTTTTAAACCCATTGATGTTTACCTCAATGAAACTTCACTTGGCGCTTCAGCAGCTAGTTATCCTTATAGAAGCTACATAGAACATCTACTGAACTTTTCTGATGATGCTAAGCAGTCTCATCTTCAATCATGTGGTTTTTACAGCTTCAAAGATGAGGCTACACATGCAGCTAAAGCGGCTAAAGTCATAAATAACACTTACGAATTCTACGGTCGTTTAAATGGTGATATATTCTCTCAGGAAAGACTTATTATACCATCTGTAGATGCCAGAATCCGCTTGTCCCGTTCAAGTCCGAAATTCGCACTTAAAATAAAAAGTGATCCTAATGCTACAACTGCATGTCCAGAACCTATCTTCAAACTGCTAGAGGCTTTTCTCTATGTTAGAAAGGTGAAGTTATTTCCCCAAAGGCATTTGGAAATTGAGAAGTCGCTTTTAACAACCACAGCCAGTACCAATCAGAAGAGTGGAAACCAAAGTATTTAACTTCACTCACGGTTTATCAAGCTCAGCATTTTCCAATATTGTTAGCGGAAATCTACCAAAAAGTAATAGCTGGAATTGTTTGAACACGAGGGATATTCAGGGTCAGTTATAAAAAATCACCATATAAATTCGCCCCTTTCAACCTTAGGGGTGTCAGTTTACATGTGAATGGGCAGCCTTACGGACGTGATTATGAAATGTCGTATAATGGGGTACAATCTCTATGTTCGCGACCTTTCCACGATCTAATAGCCAACACTGTTTCATGTGGTGATAGCGGTACGGGTATGAATCTTGAAGAATACGCGACGAATAGTAATTTATACGCATTGATCTCAGCGCAATCTTTCAGCTTGTAACGCAAAGTCATTTAAACATTCTGAGGAAGGGGACATTAAGGCCTCAATCTTTCATTTAGCGGGAGTCTGCAAACATCCATTACCGTCATGTTTATCTGGAAACACCTCAGGCTTATTGAAAATTGACAGAGCCCCTAATGTGCTTTTAGATTACTAAAGATGAAATGAAGAAGAAAATAAAAGCTATTTTAAAAACGAACCTCGATTTTAGGCGGTTTCGCTATTAAATGAAATAGATCTGTGAGGTTGGAAGAAAGGATAGCGGCTTCGCTGTTCAACACTCAACAGTCGAGATTGTGACATCGGAGGGGGACATGGATTTCCATCTACAAGGAGAGACGGCATATCAGCTCCTAAGAATTCATTCAAACTGGAATTCATTCTGGAAATATTACATCATTCTTTTTTAAAATATAAACCAATATAAATTATGTAAACTATTGGCTAGGGCTTGTCCAACCATCGTTTCTCTGGTTATGCGAATTATGGTATTTCTTGATCAAGTGTTTTTTTAAACGATCATCTGTGTCATATTTTGTAATATTTCGATGCTAAAATTTATATGTATGATTATTTAGTTTCGAGAGTACCATGATGAAGCTTTACAAATAAAACGTATTTACTATCTTTTTCCTTATATATATATATATATATATATATATTATATTATTATATATATATATATATATATATATATATATATATATATATATATTAGTTTTCAACTGCATTATTAAATATTTCTTTTCTCTTCATAAGGAACATTAAATATATAAATCCAATCGAATAAATTCCTGAATTAAATGGTAAAAGTCTCAATGAATCACGTTTATGAAAACGTTACTAAAAGTTTAAAGGTTGGGCAATCAAAAACTGCGTTTTTAGATGCATCTCATATATATGGACAAGATATTAGTATGGGTGAGAGCTGAGAACTTAGATGAACTTCTCAATGTATACAAATCTTACTCAATTTTAGGTATATTATATATAGCGCTAAATATTATTTACAACATAGGCAGTTATATATGTATTATAATATAGTATGTATATATATATATATGTTATTATAGTATATTATTTATATATTATGAGTATTAAATAATTACATATAGTATATATTATATATCAAAATAATTAATATATAATATATAATATATATATATAATATATATATATATATAAGTTATAGCTTGGTTATTGCATATTAATATTTTTTAAAATCTTGGAGAATACATATAGTCACGTTACATTTCAATTATTTTCACAGATTATGATACCAATACTTAATACTTTTTCACTAACATTTTCCCATTCAAAGTCATGCATTGACATACTGTTGTGGTAGGGGTATATTGCAGTCAGATAGCATTGTGAGAACATTCTATGTACGATTATAGGGTAAATGGGCAAGCTTCAGCTGCACCGAAAGGAGGGAAACGTGTGAAAACTGATTCGTGTCGCATGTATACAAATTCGTTACGCTCTTAAAGTGAGTTATGTTCCATTATATTTATAAATGGTATTTTATTATGGTGGCAAAATAGATAGATAAACTATGAGTCACCCGAAGTTCATTTAAAATAGCATGTGTAAAAAAAGAAAATATCCACTAAAACTGTACGGTCCCGCTATACTGTAATTATGTAATTTAAATGTTATTGCCGATTGAATTAAGATCACTAATGATCTTCGACCCCTGCCGCTCCTAATATACAGGAGACAATTAACGCAAGCATTTCAATGCTTAATAATTAATTACGTCCCTCGGCTTACCCGAAACCGTGAATTTTTGGGTGAGTTATGCGTGTGCCTTGAGACAATAAGGCCGACAATCTGTTTCGCTAAGAACGAGTGTATATTCTAATATGCACGCTTAAATTATCTAAATGAATCAGTCGAAGAAAGCGAGTTTGGCTGGAAGAATTATACTATTTTATTTGCAGTGTTTCCTCTGATGTGCAATAAGTGGACTATTTTGAAACAAAAATCGAGTGTTTTAGCTTATTGATATTTGTTATTTTATTTATTTTTTATATATAAATTTAATTTTTTATTTTTCTATTCAGATACGGTACTTTAATAAAAAGAAATATATAATTAAATATATTATATTAATAATATATAAGTATATTATTATATATATATATTATATAATATATATATATATATATATTATATTAATATTAATATATATATTATACTTATATTAATATTTAATTTAATTAGTAAATTAATTATATATTAATAATATTATATATTAATATTATATATAATATTAATTATATATATAATATATTATTAATTTTTCTATATATATAATATATTTATTATATATAAAATTATTTATATAAATATATTAAATTATAATTATTATAATATCAATAATAATATAATAATACTATAATTAATTTAATATTAATACTAAAGGGGTATAAATATATATTATATATTATTTATAATATATAATATAAGAAATTATGAAAAAGTTTAGTAATTTATAAATTAATCAAATATAAAATTTATTTAATATAATAAATAAATACTATATATATAAAGTAAGATAACTAAATGTAAGAAGAATTGCATAAACCAATCTAGAGTTATATAATGTCCCATTTCTAAAACCTCATAGTATAATAAATAAAGATAATAAGTAATAATTTTTTAGATAATAATATAAATATAATTTATATTAATAGTAATATTATAACTTTAAGATAGACTCCAGCTATATAATCTGCCATAACTAAATAAAATAGAGGCTCCTATCCTATTAAAATGGTAGTTATTGATTTCCCAACTGTCCTCTATACGTCAAAACCAACGAGTAAGTATAATTATATGAGTAAAATTAATAAATGTGTGAGACAATGCGCATTGGTGTCCCGAATAATCGTGTTATATGTAATATCACCAAAGAATGAGAATGTCTTGATCGATCTCGATTTCAAAATTCCGATGAATAGATTTACTACACAATTTAGCAATATAAATATCTCATATTTAATAAGAAGCCGCACTAAGTGCTTCTAAGTCTCTTAATACACGTGCTGCCCTACGGAATTAAAACGTACTCACTGATAAGTAATCATTATAAATTAATTTAAAGTACACACCATAGTATTATATATATGTATGGTATATATTATGTCTCTCTCCTGTTTAATTTTGAACTCTGCGCCTCTTAAAATTTTAGCATACAAAATGGTCCCGACCAGTTGGCCTCTAAGGTGCAATTATATAACTTATTCATCCCACGAACAAAATAAAATTAAGAAGCACTATCATACTGCTCTCTCTTCATCTCTCTCTATGCACTTGTCCCTCATCGTCTCATCACTCCTACTATCAATATACATTTTACATAATATAGCATCTCAGTCATCATTCTTCTGGCTCTTCTCCTTCTCCACTTCTCTCAGATATCTCTCTTTGCTCCCAGTTCAACTCCCTCTCATAATACTATCATACACTTCCACATTACAAATACTACTTATCTCTTCAAGAAGCGTGCATTCTGCTCTCCTTCCTCCTTATATCCTCCTCTCAGTACCTTCTCTTTCCTCCCTACATCTCAACCCTCTCAATTCATTAATAATCCCTCCTCCCCAATAATTACACCTATACCAATATATCTAACGAAGTGCACCACCCTTTCATCCTCTCTTCCTCCCTCTCTTTATGCAATGTTTCCACCGTCAACTCCAAATATTAAATAATATAGGAGGCCTCCATCACATGCCCGCAGTTTGTTCCACTGAGTTCTTCCTGTGTTCCGAACCCTTTGCTCCAAACATCCATCTCTCTCTACTTATATTGTATGGGGTCATCTTTTGCAATTCTTAGCGCTCCATTTTCTTTGGTTCTCGTCTCTACAATTACACATACATCTCTCTCTCGTCTCTCTCTCTCCCTCCTCTCTCTCTCTCTCTCATCTTCCTTCTCCACTCAATGCTCGATGTGTGCCACACCAACATTTGCTCGCACTTCTCGGTGCAACTCCATCCAGTTCTACATCGAGGCAAATCTCTCCTCTCGTCTCATCAATCATTGCCCTCTCTCTCATACACCATGCTCCGTATGGCCTGTGCTACTGACCTCTCCTATTTTTTTCGTGTTGGCATAATATCCAGAGTAATTCTTATGTGGAGATAGTGAATATGGGGTGCTGTCAAATCATGCCTTCGGTAAATTAATAATATATATTTTAATGCAGTGATATAGCAGTGAAATTATCAAGGAATATTGAATTAATTAATATAATAATAAAATAATATAATAATAATAATTATAATATAATAATTATAATAATTAATATTATAATAAATAAATAATAATTTAATATATTAATAATTAATAATATTAATTTAATATATATAATATAATATTAAGTTTATTAATAATAATAATAAAGTAATAATAATAAGAAGAGAAGAAGTAAGGAGAAGAAAGAAGAAGATAGATAAAGTGAAAGAAGCAAGATAAGAAGAAGTAAAGTAAGAAGAAGTAAGAGAATGTAAGATAAGAAGAAGATTAGATAAAGAAGAAGAAAGAAGAGATTGGAAAATTGTAGATCGGAAAAAAAATAAAGTTCAGAGTGTTATATAAACCACTTTCATTAGCTTTATTTAGGGGTGATAGTTGCTTATCTATGTTGTTTTTTTGTTTTGATGTCGTGGCTCTAGTGATTGTTGTTGTTGTTGTTGATTTGTTAGTTGTGTTACTGTTAAGTTCATAGTTTAGTTGCTGCTATTGTTGTTGTTGTGTTAATGCCTTTGTGTAACTATGTTGCTGCTGCTGTTGTTGTTATGGATTTTGTGATGATGGAGAATAAAGTAAAGAAAAAATGTAAAGAAGAAGAAGAATTTGGAAAAATGGATCGGAAGTTAAAAAAATTTCAGAGTATAAAAACTTTAATTTAGATTTTCAAGAAAAGAAAAAAGTAAAGTTAGCTTTATTTCATGTTGAATCTTTTTGTGTCCAGCAGTCATTTCAAGTTGAGTTATCGCAGATCTCCATATTAAAGTAAGGCGTGACTATAAGAATGAGAATATAAATTGTCTTCTGTTTAAAAGGTTAAAAACTGCCAAGATGGTATAATAATAAAAATTAGCATGATGTCCCCGCGTAAATTTTAATTATTAAAGTATATATTTATATATTTATATTATATAAATAGATATAATTAATATATATATTATAGTATATTATAAGAGTAAGAGTGCATGATAGAGTGATACTAATATCATATATAAATCTCGAGAGTATGAGTAAAGATAGAGAGTAGGTATATATTATATAATAATATTGTTTTAGCCACACTCTCATAATATAAACATAATATATAATGTACCAGTGTGTATAATATATATTAGTTGCATATCTGCCCTACTCCTCAGGTATCCTTACCCAACCCTAATCAAAAACTTAACCATTTAGGATGTGAACCCCAACCATCCACTGTACTACTTTTCACCCTATATAAACCTCCGACTCTCCTTAATTATGTGTGACAAGATGAGATTGCTCATTACCTCGAGATAGAGTGCGAATAAGTCCCGTATTTATCTACTCTAGCATCACTGTAGTCGAGAGGGGTGGGAGGTAGGGAATTCGACTTCCCAGCTCCGCTGAGAATTCTTCTTTTTGTAATTCTTTTTGCAATATCTCTACTAGAACATGCGTCGGGAACCCAGACGAGAATCGGTAGATTACGTATACACTGCGAAAGTGTAAAAATAAAATAATATAAACTAATAATCCTGTGAACTAACCTAAGTATTGAATAATTCAAATTAATGGAAGCGTTGTATGCTGAGAGACATATCAATTTTTCTGTCCTTTTTTTATCGTTTTGTTTTTCTGTACTTAGTGAGGAGTCTATTGTATTCCTCTGTACTTATAGTTCATCAATTAGATATAATTAAAGTATATATCACCTAATATAAGCTATATCATATTGTTACTTTATAATATACTCTCTCTATCTCTACTTATTGGTAACTAACAGTTTTTTGGATACTATATGCATATGTATATAGTATATATATATATATATATATAATATATAAAATATTATAATAGTATATAATATATATTAGGTATTTTACCTATTATGACTCATAAGTATTTATAACCTTAAGCTATAGTAAATGTATATAGTAGATATATATTAATAATCTTAAATATCATTGCTCAATTTGTACTATTTATATTTATAACACTATATATTATATATATATATAAAATCTCGAAATATATGACAACTACACCATGACGTCATGATATATTTGATAAATCTAGTTCCTTTTTTTATTTTTGGTGTATTAATTAGTTTCTAAATATTTAATGCCTCATGCATTCATTTTTTGATTAATGCGTATAGTTTCTACTTTTTCTAATCTACTCTCTCACTACTGGAGACTGTAAGTAAATTCTCTTCCAGTTATGAATCTTGTTATATTGAATAATAATTACTTGTATGATAAATATGTGTATAGTTTAGGTTATAATCATTATATTTTTTATCTACTTTTTATAATATATGGTGTATAAATGTAAGTTTTATAATAAATATAACTTTATGCTGTAGTAGAATGGTTTCCTTTGCAATATTACTCTCATAGCTATAGTGAGTGAGTAATATATCTTATTTATATAGTATAATATATATTTATTATATGTATCATTAACTTTTATCTCAACTAAATCAGATTGGATCAATCATTATGAGGAATTATATCGTTATTTTTTCTATTATATATATATATACTATATATATATAACAATTGAAACCCGGTCCACAAAGGAGAATATGTAGAATATAATCCAAGATACATTTTCACTTATTAATTACATATGCTTATAGGCTTAATTCGCTATCATCTCTCCGCTGTCTCTCGTGTCTCTTTCTTTCTCATCTCTCTCTACTCTCTTACTTGTCTCTCATCTGTCAGATCTCCAGTTCTT
>JABUQX010005897.1:20000-25000 GCA_015478945.1 Trachelipus rathkii
AAGAAGAAGAAAAAACGACAAAATTACAGTCTCTTTAGGAGGTAATGTAAACGAAGTGAACCAAGTTTATTTTCCATAGGCTATATTGTGTACCCTGTTACACGTCCTTATGCATCGGTGTAAAACCATCCATAGTTCAGGTTCATGATAAGATGATGTTATTCTACATTAAGATTTTTCTATATGTGTATAAGCTAAACAAAACTTATACCATGAACTACGAGGCGTTTGAAATGAGACCATAACCTGGCATCAATCAATATTGAAATGCTAATGGTAGTTTTACATCTTTGAGAGGGTGTACTTTTTCCCTAAAGAGAGCGATGATTTATTAAATATTTAATAAATATTAATTAAGGTTATTATTAGGTTAATATGTATTATTTAAAAACAAAATATATAAAAATATAAATGAAAAATGCATAAAAATAAAACAGACAAAGAATGACAAATAATATAATCAATAAATAAAAAAAAAAAAAAAAAAAAAATAAAATAGAAACTTCAACAATAATAAAAATAAAAATAATTTGAGAATCAATATAGAAATAATAATTCTAGTAAGTTAAAAAAAAAATGTAATTTTTTTAAACTTTATTTGTAAAATTTTAACAAACTCCCAGTTCCCAATGAACAAGCAATAAAAAAAAAATATATAGCTACTATAGTAACTCTTCTACCTTATTGCGTGACATGGTCGTTGTCTTCTGTCTTCCAAACTTGTTTTGTTTAAATATTTTTAGATGTTAATTTAATTTCCCCTCTGGATCACTGTCTTGACCAAAAAAAATATCCAATATATATATATATATATATATATATATATATGTATATATATATATATATATATATATATATATATATATATAATATATAATATAATAATATAGATATTATATATATACCGTTATATATATATATTATAATATATATATAATATATATATAATAATATATATATATAATATATATATATATATATATATATATATATATATAGATATATATATATATATCATATATATATATATATATATATATTAGGAATGTACCGATACCAGAAAAAGAAGGCCCGATACTGATACTCTATTTTTTTAGTGTGCTGCATACCGATACCTTTAATTAAAATAAATGCACAGTTAATCAGATAGAACATTGTTACTGCTAGCAACTTCAGGATTGCATTCCCTGTACAACCAATACTTAGTCATTTATTTAATATTTGTTGTGCCCAAGGATATTTATTTTAATAAATAAAAATGATTATCTTTAAAGAATAATAAATGCAAAATATTAATATTAAATAAACTATTTTCATGTTTGTGCTTATTAAAAAAATATTCCATTCCCATTTTCCAGTAAGTATTAAAACAAAAGTTTAGCTACTAGCTTTTATGCTTTAACATGATTACAATTTACAAGAAGATTCTTTTAACTAGCTACAATATAAAAGCAATAAAAAATAATGAAAAGAAGAGACTCAAATAATGAGCCTGAAAAGACCCAAAATTAAAAAAAAAGCTATTATTCAAACATGACATAATAATAATATATATATATATATATATACTCCTTTAAGATAAAATAGATATCATTGAGTAGGCATTCAAATTCAAAAATTTTCAAAATTTGATGCAAAAACATTAAGAGCCTGTTCCTTTTTGGGGTGTTTACATTCCTACCTACACTAAAAATACGCTCGCTCTCGAGGCTCTACTGATGAGGATTCTCTTTCTGTAAGCAGCATCTCGCATCTTTTCTTAGAAGCTTGCATCTCCTCATTTCACAGATTTGCAAATTTGAAATTATTCTTTGCTCCTTGATGACTCTCTCCTTCAGTTTTTTTGATAGGTTCCTTGGTTGTGATTCCTTGAAAGCGTGAATGAGATTCAATGCCGAATTTTCGCCATACTTATCAAAGTCTAACATAACCCCAAATCCTCGTCATCTTCAGTAGGTTTATTTGACTTTGAGTACTCAGCATTATGGGATGAGAAAACCGAGTGCTTAAAAACTACGTTTGAAGCTTTCTTTTTTGGGGACGTGGAGGGCCTAGTGGTTAAGAGCGCCCGGTTACTTTTAACTCAGCAACGCGGAGTCCAACGTTCGAATTCCGCTGACGAAGAGTAAAATCTTCTGTGACTCATTCATGCTGTTAGCCAGGCGTTGCTGATAAGGCGGCTTCCACTTTCTGTGAATCTTTTTTTTGTCATGCGAGTAAGCTCCTCAGTTATGCTATTTTAATGCATCTAGAAGTGGTTCACCGTCGGAAGTGCCATTCTTGGGGTTTCAGCAAGCCTAAGGAATTCCTTATTAGAATCTTTCATATATTCAAAACTAGATTTATTATATCACTGCACAACAAATTTTTTAAAATTTTTTCTTTTTCTTTACATTAAAATATGTGATTCTGTATAAACAAAAGGTGCTTGTTACATTTTTGAAAATCATAAAGCTCCATCAAACATATCGTTTTTTTTTTTTTTTTTTTTTTTTTTTTTGTAGACACACTCCTTCATATTTATACATATTGGTTACATTGAATTGTAACAGTGTCTTTGATTATTATAGCAAGCACACACTAAAATGATTTTTTTGGTCTTGTTTTCTCTTGTAGGCATCTTGTGTGTCCCTGATAAAGAGACCAGTAATATTCAGCAAGCATACTTTCATTTCATCGCCCACTGAAACGCTTTTCAAACATAGAGATGTCCTGGTGAAACCTTGCACCATGCTCATCACTAATTGCCGCCAAGATTGGGGAAAGAAGTCCAGATGTGAGTCCATAGAGTGTAGCTTTAAAGACATGTTGCAACCTATATCACGAAAGCAATCCACCATGTGATGTTTAAGATCTTCATAGTTTTCAGCTTCTCATTTCCAAGCAACCTGAGCCACTGATTTGGATACTAGCCAGGCCGCTTTTTTCCTTTCTGAACACTTTCCTTTCAAACTCTCCATCTCGGAAGACTGCTATAATTTGGGGGCCAATAAAAAACCCTTCTTTTACTTTGGCCTTCATTTGAATTTCTGATTCCTGCCATGCAACGAGTGAATGGCAAATTGATAATCGTTGGCAATGGTAATTTTTTTCATCAAACCAAAAGTTTAGTTGCACAAGGTGAAGAAAGGCAAACTGTGGAAATGCTTGGTTTTAAACGCCCCGAAGAGTTAATCAATTCTTTGAGGCCACTTTTTTCTGAAATGTAGTGATTTTTTCTGTTGCGGCTATCCCATTCGCAGAGGAAGCTAGCAGATTTTGTGTATCCCTTATACATGCCTGTTAATAGTCCTTGTGAACCTTCAGGTCCCCAACAAATTGCCATTTAAATGTTGTGACTAAACTAGGTTAAGTAAGAACAGCTAATCTTGGCTACATTTCCTTTGTATTTGTAGAAATATTGCTACAGGAACAGATAAAAACATTACCTTATGGAGTGCACTGCCTTGAGAATCGCTATGAAGGAATCAAATAAACAGGCCACCACTCTGCTGTGGTCTATGCTCATGTCCCAATGCCTGTCCAAATAGGCCATTCACATCACAGCAATATACAATGCCATCTTTCTGCGCAAAATATTTGCAAAACTGTCTCTGTCTGCCTCTAAATGAACTAATGTTTACACCTTTCTCTAATAGATTCCAGCCCTGAAGCCTAGAAGCCAACAATTCTGAGTCTGTTTGTGAGAGCTTTAGATCTCGTACAAGATCGTTAAGCTCCTCCTACTGTGTGATTTCATAGTTTGAACATGTCATAGATGTTGATGGTTCAAAGTCTAGGATCTTGATACCCTGTGTCATAATCGGAGGGTCATCCTCTGAGTCAACAGTAAATTCATCGGAGGTGTAGGTACAGGAAGATCATCTGAATGAGGAACTGGACACATTGCGGTGTGTAGGTTTGGATACTGGACACAATGTTTGAAGAGAACCCCTGCACATTTCTCAAACAGAAGTAACAATCCGTTACGTGATTTGTCGGTTCACGCCAAATCATAGGTACAGCAAATTTCATACGGCTACGTTTTCCTTTTAACCAGTTTCTCAGATTCCTCTAACATGAATTGCAGCATACATGTGGAGCCCAGGACTTATCCTAGTCCCCAACTTTACATCCAAAGTACAATTCATAAGCCTTTCTAACTAATGGTGACAAGCTACATTGTTGCGTCTTAAATGTAAGTTCTCCACACACATAACAAAATAGGTTAGGGCAATTTTTACACTGACGTGGCATTATAAAGAACTTGACAGCATATAATACTTTTGTTATAATAATTATTTCCTATTATTATGTTATAGCAATATTATAATTTCGAATATAAACCGGAAAATAATATAATATATATATTATATATATATTATAATATATATAATATATATTATTTAGTATATACTATATATAAATTAGATAATATATATATATATATATATATATATATATATATATATATATATATATATAATATATTATATATATATAATAATAAAAAGATAAATATATATATAATATATATAATATAAATATAAATATATATATATATATATATATATATATATATATATATATATATATATATATATATATATATATATTCTTTCTTTCACCACATGTCTGCTATTCTTACTTTCTACTTTAGCACACCTCACAATATCCAAACCATATTGAACAACATTCAAAAGCAGTGTGGCCAAATTCGCCAATTCCATCAATTTGATACATGGTAGACAAAAAATAAGCACAGATCTGTTCTTTTCACGCAAGAATATACAAGAAACATATTTTTCATGTTAAAGGACATTTTTCATGTTATACAGTGTTATTGAATCTAAAAGTTTTTTTCATAATTCTTCATCCAAAAAGTAAGAAGTATCGGCATATTATCCAATACTGATACCAAAAAATATATATATACTAGGTATATAATATATATATATTATATATAGTTATTATATATATATATATATATATATATATATATATATATATATATATATATA
>JABUQX010005897.1:32500-37500 GCA_015478945.1 Trachelipus rathkii
TTAAATATATATATATATATAATATATATATATTATATATATATATATATATTATATATATATATACCTAAATATTATATAATATATATATATATATTTTATAGGTATAGAAGAACGAAGAAACCAGGAACATTAGTTCCTCTTCTTCCTTTGTCTTTTGTATTGGGTTATCAAGCTGACATGGCATATGGATCAAAATTAAACAGAATTAAGAGTAAGTCTATAAGCTCTTTGAAGCAGAAGAAATTTCCTCTTAAAGTATGGGTGCACACTGGCTGACACAAAACATTTTGACACATGATGAACCAAAACATAACGAAACATGACAAAATAATGTTTTATACAAATTTTTCAAGTGACACACAATGAAACAAAAGTTTTTTGGCCAGTGCTAAGTTGGCAGAGAGTAATGTTGATAATATAGATAATGATGAACTGTTGGCTATTATTATTTCATGGGATTAGATGGTTGGAAAAAAAAAATCAACAATTCGGGGTACACCAATCAATAAAAAAATATAAACAAGGTCCAGGATATTACCTAACGATGAAAGTATTGTGGATGAGGTTAGAGTTGAGGAGAATTTAGGGACTTGGTGACCATAATATAATTAGATTTAATATGAATGTGCATATCTGGCCCAAAAATTTCAATTATTAAGAAAAAAGAATCTTAGATTTCCTAAAGGTTGATTTTTACCAAATTTCGAGACATGGTTTAGTACCAACTGACTGGGATAAAGAGTTTAAAGACCAAAACTGTTTTATCATGTGGGAACATTTTAAGCTAATTTAAATAAATATTCAGTCAGTATGTTTTAAAGATAAACCCTTTAGGGTGGCGAAGAGAAAACCTGTTTGGTGGCATAGAGAGTAATGTGAAAATTAATGAAAAAACGTACGTGTTTTCTAAAATTTCAATGGTAGAAAAGCGATGATTTTTTAGAAAATTATGGTAAAAATAGAAACGAATTTAACCAGTCAATAAGAAAAACAAAGAGAGAGGCAGAAATTAATTTGGCAAGGAATAGAATAAGTAACCTGAAAAAAGTTTTTTAGCTATTATAAATTTAAAAGTAAGAATAGGACCAATTGTTCTAATTAAAATTTATGTTAAAATTTTTGTAAGTTTCAGATTAAGCGACTTGGTCAACATTTTCAATGCTATTATTGCTTTCAGTCCGACCGCTTGAAGACCGAAGAAAATGTGCGATTAGTCAGTTAAAGGGGAACGTGAGTCGTTTTTAAAAAATTCAAGTGTAGAGGTCATGCGGTGTGTGTTTGGCCAGGAAAGTGAAGGAGCGAAACCAAAGGACACATACAGTTTAAGTTTATTAAAAAAAAACTATACAATAAAAAAATAGTCAAGGTCATTGCTTTATTACGTCAGTCTGTTCGTCAATTATCGTTCTAATAAACCCAAACCCCAAAACGAATTTATCCAGTTTAGCAAAAAAAAAAATTAATATTGAAAAAAAACAATATACAATTAAATTATATCAAATAAAAAAATAACGATTATATTAACCTTCCCTTTTACCATAATATTCTCATCGTAATATTATACAGAAGATGTGATACATTCAATATAATTAAATAAAGTTTCATATAAACAGAACGAATAAAAAAATTTTCTTTCTACATAAAATTTCAGGGAAAATATAAATGGACCAATTCCAAAGGAGGTTTCAATGGGTAATTTTTTCAAGGGGTAATTTCATTGGGGCAATTTTCAATGTTGTTAATTTTCATGGGGAAAATTTCAGCAGGTATTTTTTAGGATAATTTCAGTGGGTATTTTCAGGGAAAAAAATTTCTGCAGGTAATTCCGTGGGTAATTTCAGGGAAAAATTTCTTTCGGGTAATTTTAGGATAATTTCAAGTGGGTAATTTTTCAAGGGAAAATTATGTGGTAATTTTAGGGTAATTTCAGTGGGTAATTTTTCGGGAATAAAATTCTGCGGGTAATTTCAGGGTATCTTCACAACTACATTCAACTTTCATGAAAATATTCCAAAATAAGTCCAAAATAAGCAGAAGGAAAAAAAACTGGACGTTGTCTGATCCAGTTTTCCAGAATTACAACTGAAAAAACATTAAACCCCATCAATATACATAAATTTTTTTTTATAATATTTAAATCATTGATAATACTCGAAATAAGAATGGAATAAGGGTAAAAAATAGTTAATAAATAATAATAATGATAACCTATATATAATAATAATAATAGTGATAAAAAAAATAATAACAATAATAGTAATAAAATAAATAATAATAAAAGGACTACCAACAATTATAATAATAATTATTGGTAAAATAATAACATAATAAAAATAACTAATAATAATCAGCAAAAAAAATTAATAATAATAATATAAAGAAAAAAAAAATAATAATAAAATAACAATAATAAAATTACCTTAATTCCAAAATGAATCACTCTTGAAAAAAGGCAAACGTCAAAATCACTATTCCAAAATCGTCTCGTCTCAGGTACGGTCAAATCAGTAACAAAAAATATTTCATAACTTTCAAAAAAAAAAAGGAAAAGAAAAATCAAATAAACCAAAAAAAAAAAAAAAAAAAAAACAATCATAAAAAAAAAACAACAATCATTCCCTTTCATGCCAGGCCAGACGACAAAAAAAAAAAGTCAGATAGAAGGTTAATAAAACTTAAAGGGGCAAGAGGTTGAAAGGATAGAAATTATATGGTTACAGATATTCGTCTTTACACCCACCCTCACACGCTCTCATTTCTCGATCATAACAGATTATCAATAAAAAATTTATAAATAATAAAAGCAATATGATACAAACAAACCAAAAAAAACTCTCTTCACATACGAAACTCCCTTAGAATGCGCGACTAACTGACCCGACCTACTTTCCCCAACGACTTCCGGACTAATTCTTAATTCATACTTACCGATAAGACCCAATCACCACAATGCTTGGAGGAGAGAAATGTGAGTTTGGCAGAGGCGAGAAGAAAGGTGCATAATAGGAGTATGGCGGGGGTTTTGTGAGGGTTATGGTATGGGCCCACCTGGGGCCAAAAGGAATTGACCCTAGATTGACGAGATGCATGTGAGGGTCCGCCGCGGTCGTGAAAGCTCTTTGGGTTGGATTTTCTGACTGCGACTAGTTCTCACTAAAGGTATAAGGGGCGGTAAGGCTAGGGTATCTTTGACTTGCGTCCATTATTTCTTCTACTACTTTTCTGTTTTCCAGTGCTTGCTACGCAACCTTAAGTCTTGGTGAGAGAAGTGGGGTGATGATATATATTATATATAATAATATATATATATATATATATATATATATATATATATATATATATATATTATATATATATATATATATATATATATAATATATATATATATATATATATATTATATATATTATTATATATATAATATATATATATTAATTTATTATATATATATATATTATATATATATATATATATATATATATAATATTATATATATATAATATATATATATATATATATATAATATATATATATATATATATAATATATATATATATAATATATATATATATAATATATATATATATATATATATTTATATATATATATATATTATATATATATTATATATAATATATATATATATATATATATATATATATATATATATATATATATATTTATTGATATATATATATATATTATATATATATATTATAATTATATATATATATATAATTTATATATATAATATATATATATATATATATATATATAGGTTATATATATATATATATATATATAATATATATTATTATATTATATATATGTTTTCAGTGGAAGCCGAAAATATTCTTAATTTTGAAAGTGATGCTTCTTGAAATTTACCGTTCGGGCTCCAACCCCGTCCTCAATAGATGAACGCGCTCAGCGTCAAGAAGAAACAAAACGATTAATAAGGTTCGATGAAGTTTTTATTTAATTTTTTAGCCTTTGTTGATTGAAAGCTTTGAATAATACACTAATGTTTTCAAAATTGCTATTTAGCTGGTGTTGAATAAGCAATGTGTTAGGGAATCTTAATAAGAGGGGAATTTTGCTTCGTTTTCTGTAGCTTTGCAAAATTGAGTTTGATGGGATGAGTAATGAAGAAGGGGTGTTAGTTTATTTCAAGTTTTTTTTTTTATACTTTATTAAAAAAATAGAACGGTTTAAAATTAATAATTTATAAATATCGTCGTTATGCTGCATTTTAATTTTTTAACAGCTGGCTGTCATTAAGAATTTGAAAAAGTATATATTTCCTGTTTTCCTAGCGCTAGGATTTACATCGAGTTTATTTTTAATTGCAAAAAAAGTTTAGAGTTCTTTGGATTTTATTTTTTTTCATTTCACTTGGTTGGGCTGAATAATTGAGATGGAAAGCTTTCCAGAAGCAATATTTTAATTTCTTCCCATAGAAGAGGATACGAATCTTTTTTTTTTTTTTTCATTTGGCATTAAAATAGCAAAGATATTTTCCATACAATTAAATTAAAAAGAATTACTTCGAACGTGCATTATTATTTGAGGCCAATGAAAGAAGGCTGCTATACTTTTATAGTTTTGGGAAAAGATATTTTTTGTGTTGGCCTGAACATAATCCACGAGTCCTTTATCCTTAAAATTAAAATTTTGTTCAGTTTGTGCATTTTCTATTACTAGTGTTCGCCACTTTAGGTTTCTCTTTTAATCAGTCCTTGATCAAGGGGACCAAATACCATTTTAATTGGAAGTTACTTATCTATTGCTCTTAATTATTTAGATAAATGCATATTAGTTACCCTCTAGCGTTGCGATTGATCTCCATTTTCCTATATTTGTTTATTACGAAATTTTAATATTACATGGCTTAAATTTATATTATTAGCTGTTAGTTTGAAACTTGAAGGTGAGTATTGCCTATGCATAACCAATTTATATTAGTAATTTTTTGACTTTGTTTTCGCATTAATATA
>JABUQX010005897.1:42500-47500 GCA_015478945.1 Trachelipus rathkii
ATCTCACAGGAAATTTGAGACATCTCCACTCAGTATTCCCTGCGTTTGGACTCGCTGATGCTAGCATAATTCATACAGCATTGTTGCTGGAATCGGAAGTATCCTGTCTATCTGTCAGGCACGAATTTCAACTATTGTGCAGAGTTTCTCCAACGTGCTCACATATCACATTGTAGTTTGACAGTTATGCCTCTGTTCAAAAAACTTGTGAGTGCTTACAATACCCTCTACAATATCAAACTTCGTTCATAAACACAATTCTTCGTATAAAGGGCGCGACTTTGAAATTTTATCGGGAACAGGCCTGCAGTCTATTCTTCTTATACTTGATATTCACATTCGAACTGTCTCATGTTTTCACCAACCTGTATGGGACATGTCTTTCGATTTTGACATGTTGATTCTTGCACTAATCAGTTCCGTTGACGTTGCGTTTTCATGTTGTTCGTTTAATGGCAGTTATTGGCGTCATCTACTCTGACCCTGGTCATGCAGGCTCTTATATCGACTAGAATTGTCGACTTTTTAACACTTTCACCCATTCTCCCTGGTTCAATGCTACGTCACACACAGGCCGTCGCACAGATTCGCATTTGTTCTTTGATGAATGTTGACGGGCATGCACCCTCCGCAGTGAGGAATTCAATAGCAGCATGTATTTCGACTTCACTTCCATGAACGTCGCCTATTTTATTATTCTGTACATGCGTGACGTTGCAGGCAAACTTCGCTTGGTGTCGCGACAGTCAATGACTCGGGATTCTTCACATACCAGTTTCACGTGTCCCAGTTTGGTGTAT
The DNA here is from genome assembly GCA_015478945.1 of Trachelipus rathkii. NCBI lineage: Eukaryota > Metazoa > Arthropoda > Malacostraca > Isopoda > Trachelipodidae > Trachelipus > Trachelipus rathkii. The sequence continues at coordinate 43,301 of JABUQX010005897.1, forward strand.
CACACTTATAGAGTAGGAGGCAAATCTTTTCAAAATTCCCTTGCATATGAAAAGCGAAACTAATATCAATTTTCATAAGATATTAGTTTACTTACTACACAATCAATTTTTCTTCTAGTTTTAGTATTTATAGAGTTTCAATATTTTGTTTGATATACTCCGATATTAACTTAAATTTTAACTCTTTATTGTTGTTGCTTTATATGTTTCTTTTAGTTAAGACATGTTTTTTAGTTGAACCTGCAAATTTACTTGGGAAGTTAAGCACTTCATTTATATATATATATATATATATATATATATATATAATGTAAATATAATATATATATATATATATTATATATATATATATATATATATATATTTATATATACTATATTAATATATATATATACTATATATATATATTATAATATATAAAATAAAAATATTTTTATACTATACTATATATATATATCATATATATATATACTATATATAATTTATAATATAATATATTATATATACTACCATTATATATATATAATGATTATACATCTATAAAATAATTTTGGTCCCAAGATTAGAAACATGAATTCATATTCAAGTGCCTATATTTATCAACATTATTCAATTAAACTGTTAAATTATCTTAATAATAATAATAATAATAATAATAATAATAATAATAATAATAATAATAATAATGGTAATAATAAATTATTGAGGCTGATATGAAAAGTAGTAGCGAGAGTAATTAACAAAATATCTGTACAGTTTTTATTATTATTATTATTATTATTATTATTATTATTATTATTATTATTATTATTATTATTATTATTATTATTATTATTATTATTAAGTTCTGAATGAACTCCAGAAGAATATTGTCAATTTTAAAAGAAGTAAACCATTGACATATTTTAGGATATTTTTTCAATTTAAAAAAAAGAAAGAAAATTGTATCTGAAGAGCTACGAAACGAGTTTTATTATGAAATTTGTGATGGAACTATTGTACATAAGTCATATTCCTTTCTTCAATTTTAAAATTATCTCACTAATAGATTAAATAACTGCCTTTTTTGGAGGAAAGGGAGACAAGTTGATCATATTCTCCCCTAAATTTATGTACGGTATTCCAAGATTATCTATGAAAATTTTCAGGGCAAAATCCACAAAAGCTATAAAGTCTAAGAGTTATTCCTCTATCCATTAAATTGCTTGTCATTACTTAATATACAGTAGATGTCTTGGCAGAAAATTTATTATTATTATTATTGTTATTATTATTATTATTATTATTATTATTATTATTATTATTATTATTATTATTATTATTATTATTATTATTATATGGAGAATGAACATTGATATTAGTTTTCAAGAGTAGTTATTATTATTATTATTATTATTCTTATTATTACTTTTATTATTAGTTAATTAGTTATCCTTATTTTGATAAATAATAATTTTTATTTAAATGGTAATTTTACATATTTATTTATTTATTTAAGGAATAGCGACAGATGTTATAAAGAATAAATTTTTTTTACAACTTTAATAATAATAATAATAATAATAATAATAATAATAATAATAATAATAATAATAATAATAATAATAATAATAATAATAATAATAATAATAATAATAATAATAATAATAATGGCATCAGTAATAGTTATTTGGAGATTCTACATTTGTCTTCACTAATATGCCTTCTCCAGTCTTCCGGTTATAATATATATATATATATATAATACTATATATACTATAATATATAATACAAAACTGTAGATTTGAATTTCACATAACCTAAGTATATAGTTATTATTATTTATATATATATATATATCATATATATATATATATATATAATATATATAATATATATATTATACATATATAATTATATATATATATATAATACTTATAATATATATATATATAATATATATAATCAATCTTAAGGAACACTATAAACGTGTAAATATTTATTGCACAAGACCTTCAATAATAAAAACACTAATTACAAAAGCATTTATCATAAAATCAATCATACTCTTTCGGAGGTCGTATCTACCATCCTCTTTCAGGCAGATAATTAAAAACTGGGACACGTTTTAACAATGACTCAAAAAAGTTAACTAAATCACAGCATTCAAACTACTTAGAAAACCACCTAAATTAGTACTTCTGAAGATTACATTGTAATAAAGATTGTCAATTACTAAATTTCATTAATATTAAAAAATTATTTCTTTCTTTCTTCATCTTCCTCTTTTCCCCAAGACTGGGTAAGGTTGCGTAATAACATGCAATCGGTGAAAAAAAAAGCAGTAGAAGCACATATGACAAAAGTCAGAAAAAGAAAGCCCAGCCCGTACCACCCCCTCTGTACCGATTAATTAGTGAGAACTCGTCGCAGACAGAAAATTCACCCTAGAGCTCACGGGACCGCGACGGACCCTCACTATTTTAAATCGTCAGTGTTAAAGGGTTCATCCCTTGGCCCAGGTGGGCCACACACCAAATACCCCCTCTCAACACCCCCACCATTACCATTCCACAACCACAAGACTGTACACAGTACACAGACTTTCCCAACCACAACCAAAACTCACATCTTCTCTTTCAGACATTTCGCCTTTACGGACTCAATCCACTTTATTCTTCGGTCTCCCGGCCGGTCGGTTCCCAAACACACTCGCCACCGTATACATCCGCTTAAAACCAAACCGGACTATATTTCATTCCTTTCCACATGACCAAACCATCCTCAACATACTTTCATTTATTTTTCTCATTACCCCTTCTTCACACCACACAACAATCTAATACGTTCTATTCCTCATTTTATCAATTCTTCTCAACACCCTGTCATGCCCCTAAGATTGTCCATTCTGAACACATTGAACTTCATCAGATCTAATAATCTCTTATTCCAGAACATTGTCTCACTACTATACATAACACAGGTAACAATATACCCTCATGTAAAGACCCTAGCGCACTCCAGACTTAGTCCCTTTTACCATTCACCAAACGATTTAATTGCACCAGCCACCTTCTGCCATTCAAAACTTTTCTACTACACTCTGCATTTCATCCGTTCCCTTTTTTCCATCCAACATATATCCTAAATATTTAAAACTCAGACACTTGTTCCAGCTTGCTCACCATCTTAACATAACTTCACACCAACGAGGACTGTCCTCATTCACAACCATACCTTACTCTTAATCTACGTTTTAATATCAAACCACATCACAATCTTTTACCGATGTTTTGAAATACCTGCTTGTGTGTCATCACATCTCTTTTCTCTGTAATGGAGGACTCTTCCAACTGTTGAGGAGACACTTTGAATCAAGGTATTGTTGCAAGTCATCACATTATCAACAGGGCATAGCAATGTTAAAAAAAAAATTCATATGTTCCTCTCTACTTTTAAATCCTAAATAAAAACTTCTCTTTGAGAAGCCCAAAGCCTGATTTACTATTCTTCTAGGAAAGTTTATAAAAGTGTTCTTTATATACTCGACTACTTCATCATAGCGACTCACCCGGACCTTGTGAAGAAATTTACATCATATTTACCTAGACTTCTGTACAGTCTCCCAAAAATTACACAAAGAAGCTATGCCTCTACGCCCTATTATTAGCAATCTAAAATCGATTCCATATAGATTGACTAGTTCACTGTCCTAATGTCTATCTTAATGGGGAGGATGTCTGGTTTGCATATTAAAAATTCGGTAGAGGTTATTAATAAAATAAGAATTATTAATTTGACAAATATTATAGTTAGCTTCGATATCAAATCATTATTCACGAATGTCCCTGTTGTATTTGATCTTGATTGGTTTAGAAAACCCAGATTCGTGTAGACTGACACATGAGAATTTTCCAAGTGACATCTACAGACTCGTCTGTCTTTCCATTTCTTTTTTTTTTATATTGTGAAAATTATTCACAAGTATCATGTGTTAATTATGTGATCACCTCTATCTACGATCCTCAATAATCTTTAATGGAGTTGTGAAGAGAAATTCGCATGTGTGTCTTATGGAAACAACCTTGCACCTGCGTTTAGATATGAGATGATATTTTCGACATCCTAATGGAAATTGAACTTCATTCATTAACCAGACTCACTTTTACAGTAGAAAAATAAAGAGAGAATGTCTGCCCCATTTTAGATACCTTATTGATA
>JABUQX010005897.1:55000-112500 GCA_015478945.1 Trachelipus rathkii
TTGCTCCACTCTCGTGTGTGATCAGTTACAGTAAGTCTCACTCAAAATCTTAGAATTTGACCATAGTCCCTTTTAGTCTCTATATCATCTTTCATTAGTCAAACTGATTACCATGGCTGTGTAGTATATGGTCAGGCCTCCCTGGCTCCACTACAGTTAGACCCCATCCAAAACAGTGATCCGTATCTCCCTTTCAGTCTTCCGATCATGCTCCCGGGTGAGCAGGATTAGATCAATGTGATGCCCACTCTCTTCGAAGTGAATACATCATGTGCTCGAGTTATCTTCGTTTTCAAACCCCAATACCGTCTGCTCTGACACCGATTCGGCAGGAGAAGCCTCCAGAATCTATTGCTGGCCATTTGCAAACACAATTCATAACAGCCTTAATTTCTTAACATCTCATTGCAAAAGGTGCTGCCTTTTCTTATGACGAAGTGTATACACCTTGGCTATTCCCGCTCCCACCATTTGCTTAGCTGACATTTCTCAAAATCTAGCTACCCCACACCTTGCTTGCTTGCTTGTTAAAGGAAGCATCATTTCAGTCTCATTCCTGCAGGTGAATTTAATTTACTGAAGTGTTTACTGACGGCTCTAAAAAACGGGACAGTGTGGGCGCATCTACTGTCCTGACCGCAACCTCTCCCATACCCTCCCCCCCTCTCCCACACCCTCCCCTCTCCCATACCCTCCCCTCATGCCTCAATCTTTGCGCCAGAATTAGTGAAACTTTGTGATTGCTCTTTCTCAATTCTATTCATAACCATTCAGATTCATTCAGCGCTCCAAGCGCTTAAAATATTATTCTAAAACGCAATGTGTTATCTGCTGTACAACAATTTCTTCGGCTGCTCACTCCGCTTCAGAAGCATCATTCTATGTTTGACTCCCTCACATGTAGGGGTTACTAATGAAATCGCTGATGGAGGCAAAAATGGCAGCCTCTTCTCTTCGGAGCTGTTCCAGGTACCCCAGTGCTACACAAGGCCGCCTCTCATCAACTGATTACTATCCTGCTCTCCGACAATGCTTTCGATCTTGTTGGCCAAAAGTGCTGGACGAATGATCAGCGGGGGGAGAAACCTAGAAATATAAAGCCGATCATTGATGAGTGCGGTCTTCCCTCCCACCAACGAAGCGCTTAAAGAAGTGCCGCGCCTCCGTATTGGCCACGCAATATCACCCACAGTCACTGCCTGTCTGAGACCCTCACCCATCTGCATATTTTGCCGTCGCCACACCCGCAATCTGTTCTTCATGTCTTTAATTGAAGTTGTTCCCAACTGAACCCCATTCGCCACCGTCATTTTCCTACTTTACCATAACACCTTCAAAAAGATTATCCCATATCTTATCTGAATCTTCCCACTTTGCTTAGTAACTCTTTTCTTGTATAAAAAGAAAGTTAATATTCTTTTACAACATTGATTTTGTTATGTAATATTAGGACTATTTATAACGTAAGGATATTTTTTATTTAGATTTTATTTACTTTTGACAGAATATTCATTTTGCCATTTAAATTTTCCTTGTGCTAAAATATATATAGAAAGCCAGGTCCCACCCATAGGTTGATTATTCAACCCAGAAAGTGTTAGTTTGCCTTCTTTGTGAGTCTTGTTGGGTCTGTACATGGCTCAAATATATATATATATATATATATATATATATATATATACTCATATATATATATATATATATATATATATATATATATATATTTCTCTGTAGGCCGTGTCTGTATATATATATATATATATATATATATATATATATATACATAGGTGGGCGTTATCGCGAGATAAATTATCGCTATAATATCGCGATAACGGTTTCGAAGGTTATCTGTTATCCGATAAAATCTTTCCTGATAATCGGTATCGCGATAATTTTTGTTTCCAAACTACCGATAACTATATGGCGATAATTTATCGCGATAACAGTTTCGGGTTATCTGCTATCCCATAAAATCTTTTATCAAAAATGGGTATTGCGATACTTTTTTGTTATATATATATAATAATATAATAATAATAGCACTAATAATATGTATATATAATAATAATATATAATAATAATAATATATAAATAATATATATAATAATAATAATATATATGTAATATATATATATATATAATAATAATAATATATATATATATATATATCAGTAATATATATATATAATATAATATATATAATAATAATAATAATATATATATATATATATCAACATATATGTAATATATATATGTAATAATATATATATACTAATAATATAGATGTATATATATATATAATAATAATAATATGTATATATATGTAATATATATAATAATAATATATAATATATATAATAATATAATAATAATAATAATAACTATATATATATATATATATATATATATATATATATATCTATATATATTGACGTATGTTAGAATATGCTAGAGTAAATAAACTAAATATTAGCAAGACGTTATTTCAATTCTTTATATTTTACTTTTTAGATAATGCAGAGTAATGCTTCCATTTTAAAACTAGTTAAATAATATTTTTCTTTTTCAATTATCAGGTCATGGCACCAGTCACCGTTGCACTGGATCAAATCCAAGGGAAGAAACAGTGCTATCTGGGCTGCCTGATCCCCACCCTCATTGTAACAAAAAAAAACTGATTGACTTGAGGTATTTACCAAGTGCCAGTTCTGCGACCCCTCTGGTAATACCTAAGCATCATGGACAAAGGGTTCTCAGCACCTTTGAGATGAAGATGCCGCTGGCCACTGCCTTCCACCAGTTTGCCGCATTGTTGTTTAAAAATCAATGGCCAAAAGTCAGAGGTCAAAGGCCCTGAGTAGAAGGTGGAAGAGTTGTTGCGGCGTACCGAACTCGAGAACGCCAACATTACCAGCAGCAGCGAGAAAGGACATGGAAGGGAAGGACTACTACTCAAGCATCTGTGATGCTAATGATTACACTGAACTAACTCAAGGTCAACGTCATCAAAGGATCAATCAAGAGTAAAGCTGCTCTAATTATAAGTGACTGCAGGCGAAATCGACAGACAGCCTGTCAGACCTAGCTTTAACAATGAGAAGGTGCTCATTGATCTCTTTATAAAAGTACAATACTGCAATGCCGTCTAGCACTGCAGTGGAGCGATTGTTCTCCTTTGGCAAAGATATCTACAGAGCTAAGAGAAATTCTCTGTCAGATGAAAACTTTTATATGCTCATGTTTATGAAGGGAACATACAAATGCTGCAGAATCAGAATCTAGTATTTATATTTTTATAATGATAAATTTTATTAACTAATTCTTTGATTTCATTTTAAATCCATTAACCTTTATCTTTGGCTTTTACATACATTATAGAATCTAAAACATCAGGGCATAAATTAGAAAATAAAATTTTATTATAAAAAACACTGAGAAGCAAGGGAAAAAAAATTAAATTATTTATTAAAAATATCCAAAGTTTTACAAGTTTTATAAAGCAAGCAGCAACATTCCCATATTTTCTGGTTACGTGTCGGTAAAGAAAACTGAAAATTTTAAATTATAATCTATAAAATAGGTGAAAAAGAAGATGTAATAAATTTATTTTTAACATTTCTTAAAAAACCAAAGTCGTGTTTTTTTAAACATTTTATTTATAATAAAATGAAATACATAAAAAATTTGGGTTTATCGATTTATCGGTTATCCCTTATCGGCAATATTTTTATCACGAGTTATCGGATATCGGTTATCGATGATAAAGGTTTTCGTTATCGATTTATCAGTTATCGCGATAACATTTTTCGTTATCATGCTCACCTATATTATATATATATATATATATATATATATATATATATATATATATATATATATATATATATATATATATATATATATATATATATATATATATATATATATATATATATATATATATAAAATTTCTATCATCATCTACCTCCCTATCCCTAAGCTTAGGGGTGAGGTGCGTAACGCCCCGCAGGATCAGAAAATTAGTGCTAAGAAGAACGCATGACGCAGGTGTGAAAAGAAAGCCTCTACCGTGCCCTTTGCATACCCTTAAGTGAGAACTCGTCATAGTGAGGAAAATTCGCTATTATGGTTTCGGCCCCGCCGACATACCAGCACTGTGGTATCGTCAATGTGGGGTTCAGCCCCTGGGAATAGCCAGCCATTTACTTCTGTTATGCCCCTTTCTTCTCGCACTGCTCAAACTCACATTCCCACTCAACTAGATAATTCTGTGCTTTGACTCAATCCACTTTTTCTTTGGTCTCTCGCCAGTCGGTTCCCAGCACACTCTATAACACCTAGATCCGTTTAACCAACCGACTACCATCCATCTTTTCCATATATTAAACCAACTCTCAATATTATCGTTTATTCTCTCTGTTTACTCTTTCTTCACACAACTTCCCCTAATGTGCTCATTCCTCATTTTTATCAATTCTTTCACACCTAACACACCATGGTGTCTCATCTAGTACTTTGCCCCTTAGCTCTATACCTTTATTTCGAGACCACTTCTAGTTTCACTACTATACATTAACACGTAACAACATACCCTCATTCAAAAACCCAAGGATTCTGCACTAGGACCTTCATCCACCAAGGTTTAGCTGCATAGGCACCTTTGTTCTGACTTTCCCACTACGTTCAGCATCATCCGTTCCCTTTTCATCAACATATATCTTTGTCAAGCTCAGTTCTTGTTCCAGTTGCTTCACCATCTAACATAGACTACTTTAGCGGGTTACTATCTCACTATACCACTAACCTTATCTTATCTATATTTACTTTTAAACCCTACTTTTACACCTGCCAAACCCTCTTCCCGAAAACCTCAAGCTCTCTTCAGTTCACCACACAAACCAAATCAACCTCATATAATATGCAGGCACCCTCCACTCTCTTCCATCCTCTATCATTCTAACACCTTCCCCTGCCGCCTCCACCTCAAATTTTTTCATACCCCATCCATACACAAATAAGAATAACCAAGTAGACATAACACATCCCAGCTCACTCCTCTTAATATTAAATAATCGCTCGCCTCCTTGTATTCTTACGCTACACTATTGTCTTATACTTTAATTCCATTTAGAAGCCTATCGCCAACACCATATCACCAGCGTCTACCACAGAGGTTTCCAATTAATCCCGTCATTGGCATGTTGCAAGTCCATAAAACCTAAATACAGTTTATTCTTCTCTCATTTTCTCAGTCATCTGTTTTTCCAATATATATATATATATAGCTATTTATGTATGCTTCTATATATATATATATATATATATATATCTATATATATATATATATATATATATATATATATATATATATATATATATATATATCTGATAATATATATATATATATTATATATATACAAATGATACATATATATATATATATATATATATATATATATATATATATATATATATATATATATATATATATATATATATATATATATATATATATATATATATATATATACATTAATATAATATATATATATATATATATATATATATATATATATATATATATATATACTATATATATATATATATATATATATATATATATATATATATATATATATATATATATATATATATATATATATCGGCCAGACATCCTTTGGTTTCCGCCATCTACAGGTTTCTATGTATGCTGCATGCAAGACGCAAGCATTTGAGATTTTGCTGGGTCCTATTTCACGTTGGTATCCTGGGGAACGAATGGGCTGACAGAACGGCCTATCACCCCGCCACTTGCAAAATAACTGTCGACGAGACTTCCCTGTAGCCATCCTGCTGGGATCGACACCTACTAGCTGCTGATTGCTCCCGACCCAAACAGAGGCTTCGCATGTTGGTGCCTCATGATGCCAAACTGCGTAGCATATAGCCGCTCCTGGGGATTTCGTGGTCGTCTTTTCGCCGGAGTCGGCACCAGGAGGTCCTGGCTCGCTTGTGAATTGGTCATAGCAATGGAACACACAGCTACCTCATGACATGGGAGGATCTCGCTATATGTCCTTTCTGCCCGTCCCAGAGCCCACTTTCGATGCGCCATTCCATCGTGGGTTGTGAGGCTCTTACAGCTTCCAGAGACCGGTTTTTTTCCCATGTTACACACCATACCTTTCCAGTACCGCCTCATTTATATTGTCAGAATCACTTCATTTCAACATGCAGTAACGCAATCTTTGCTTTCCTTTTGAACTGTCTGTTCTATAAAATTTAATAACTGAATTCCCATTTTCATGCGTTCAGTTTAGAAGTTACCCCTATAGTTGTTTTTCTGACTCAGTATCGCATCTTTTTTTTATCATATATATATATATATATATAGATATATATATATATATATATATATATATATATATATATATATATATATATATATATATATATATATATATATATATATATATATATATATATATATATATATATATATATATATATATATATATATATATATATATATATATATATATATTTGTGGAGAATCTATGGGACATGGAAGAGGAACTCTCTGAATTTGAACTGCAGAGTCTATAGAAAAATAGTTGTTGTAATATCGTTAGAATTAAGCCCCGCCTCCAAGCGTGCGGCATTCTTACTTTTCAAAAAACCACGCCAACACGTCAGCGTGCATCTACAGAATTAGTAGTATTTAAAACAGATTTATAACAAAATAACTGGCAATTTATTGCTAAGAAAGCAATAACAAAGATCAAGGACAGGGGTGACCCCATCTGTGAATTAAATTTAAGGAAATAAAGACAAAAAAACCAACTCTATTCTTATTCCATCCACAAGAAGACTCCACACCACTTTGAACCTGTGTGAAAGTCTTTGAGTGGTGACCATACAGTGAAGATGTGGTTCCCAATGAGTGGGCTAGACACCCACCGCATACTGTTTCCAGATCTAACCTACTCTATGAACATACGCACCCATTTGTACCCAATTTTTATTTGTTAACGGGTATATATTGCCCTTTATGTTTGTGCTTCTCCTTTTACCAGCGCCACAAAGATTAGCTGCAGCAGGCGTCGTTCCATCACCAGCCTGGCATCAATTTATCAACACTTGAGCCCCTCTCCTTGGTTGGAAGCGTACAATTTACCACCGTCACAGCACGTAACACTGTTACCATTATTATTATTTTTTTTTTTTTTGTTTGTTGTGTGTATTATTCATTGTGTGTGTGTGTGTGTATTATTATTATTGTATTATTATTATTATTATTATTATTATTATTATTATTATTATTATTATTATTGTACACTACGTCTTTTGGGTCACTGACCTGTATAGCCTCACCCCTGTGTGCTAGGAATCCTAGTACACTCATAAAAAAATAATAATAATAAATAAATAAATATCAAATAATTTTAGTAAAAATAAAAAAGCTAAAAAAAAATTTATTATTATTATTATTGCACTATTAGTTCATGGCAGCTGGCTCTTAGGGTTGTAATTTCTTTGGTTTTCCACCCTCTTCTAGGTATTTTTGCCTACTCTTGCACCAGTCCTCTTCCTCTTCTTTTCTTTCCCTCGCTCTACCTCCCTCTACGCCTTTCATCATGTCCTCTGACTCCCTCATCTTCAGCCCTTCTTTGTTATGATCACAGACTTTGGTTTTGAATTCGCCCAGGTCAGTGCTCCTAATCCATCGAAGACGAGAAGAAATCTTCGAGAGTTGTGAATGCTCTCCCAGAGTCTTGTCTGGCCAAATCAGGGACAGTTTCTTGGAAACTAGGACCTCTACCACCCCTTACGCCGCTCTCCAGGAACTCATTATCGCCCGCTTGGCCCCACCAGAGGAACGGGTAGGGCCTTGCTTAGAGGCTTTAGGTTATGCGATTAGAAACCATCAGAGTTGATGACGAGAATGCTGGGTTTTTGAAGTACAAATCATTCGCACACTCTTCCTCCAGAAGATGCCCGCCGAGCATCACGGCGTCCTGCAGTCATTGAATCCGGCGCAAACTCTCCCTGAGTTTGCCGCCATAGCGGACAGGGTTGTGCGCCTACCCTATAATCTCTACTTCCAACGTTTTCCGTAGCCTGCCACACCTGCCACCGATACCGCTCTTCCTCCCCCGCAAACAGCTGCGCCTCACGCCCAACACATTCCCCAGTACTCTACCACCACCGCCCCCCGCTGCTCTTCCCTTCCCCTCTTGTTCCTCAACCGCCTTCTGCCACCTTTCCAGCTCAACCTCCTTATTCTCACCCAACCTTCCTACCCTCATGTTTTCGCAGTACAACCTTCTTTTATATCTCAGAGGCCCGGATGTCTGTTTTCGAAATGGGCATGGCTGAGATAAAATCTGCTCTTCTTTCCCTCACTTCGACCGGCAATAATAACACCTTTCGCTCCGTGATCTCCACTCCCTCTCCCATCATCGCTACTCGCGATCCTCATTCACCTTCCGCTTCTTCCTCACGCAGCGCCAGTGTCCTCAATGGTACTGTTGTATCACCATACTTACGGGATGGATGCGAAGAAATACGATCCGTCTGCCCTCCCACCAGGAAACTCCAGCAGCAGGCCCTTCGTATGAGCGACAGGAGATGCTGATCCTTTTCCTTCTCCTACTGTACAGGATGTTCTATTCGTATCTATGATGCCTCCACTAAGCTTTCCTTTTTGATCGATTCGGGCTTCTTCTCTTTGGTCCCCAGAAAGCCCTTCTCAGGACTCGGCTATTCCTCTTTCCGGTCGTCAACTTTTCGCTGCAAATGGCTCTTCCATTCCGGTGTATGGAGAGCGTTGTGTACACGTTGGATCTTTCTCCGCCGTCGGTTCACGCTAGGTTTTTCTCGTCTTCGAGATAGCTGTTCCATCCTCCGTGCTGATTTTGTCTCATTTTAATTTTATGGTGGATCTTCTGTAATCGACGTCTAGTTTGACGATACTGCTCTTTCTGCTCCCGGTGCTATTATTGCTTCTGCACTAAAGGGTATTTCTGCTATTGCTCCTTCTTCTTCTTTGGTTGTCTCTCCCTTTCTTACCCTCCTGCAGGAAGAATTTCCTTCTTTATTGCATCCTTGTTCTGCAGATACGCCACTTAAACATTCTGTCGAGCATTATATCGAGACCACCGGCCCGCCCACCTTCGCTAGAGCTAGTCACCTCTCTCCTGATAAGCTCAAGGCCAAGTTTGATCACATGTTACAACTTGGCATTGTGCACCTCAAGAGTTGTTGGTCTTCTCACATGCATGGTCCTAAAGGCACTACACGGGGCTGGAGACCCTGTGGTGATTTTAGGGCCTTGAATTCTGCCACGACTCCAGATAGGTATCCGGTCCCCCACATTCAATCTTTCACTCCACCTGGCCGGAAACACTATCTTCTCTTCTTTGGACTTGATTCGGGCCTACCACCAGATACCTGTGGCTCCGAAAGACGTTCCCAAGACAGCTGTGATCACTCCGTTTGGCCTCTTCGAGTATACGAGAATGCCATTAAGTTTGGAAAACGCAGCTCAATCATTCAGAGGTTCATTAGTTCTTTATTCGTTGTCTTCCGTTTGCCAGGAGGCTTATTTAGATGATCGTCAACTGCCTCCTCTCTTGAAGACATACGGAAACACCCACATTTCGTCTTTGTAGGTTGAACGACGCTGGTTTCTTCTAGACTGTCCCAGTCAACCATAAATAGTTAATAATTAAAATAATAATTAAATAAATAATGACCCCTCTAGAAATGTCCCAGTCAACTCATAATAAATAAATAATAAACCATGGTGCTTTTTAGACTGTCCCAGTCAACCAATAAAATTAATAATTAGGAAGCCACGGCATTGGCCACTCTAGAATGTCTCAGTCAACCCATAAAAATTTAAATTAGAATAATTTTTAATAATAATTAATGTAATTAATGAATAGTATTTATAATTAAGAAGCCACATGGACCTACTTAGGCTATTAAAGATCAACCCAACAATAATTAAGAATAATAATAAAAAAGTCGCATTGGCCCCTCTAAAATGTTCGTCAATTCATAATAATTAATAAATAAAATTATAAATCCAGAAGCCGCATGGGCCTATCTAGACTGTCCCAGTCAGCCCATAATAATTAATAATTAGAATAATATATTCTTTGTTATTAAATTATAGTTTGACTAGGACAGTCCTAGATAATTATGCAACACGAGCTCTCTTATATATATATATAACATATATATATATATATATATATATATATATATATATATATATATATATATATATATATATATATATATATATATATAACTCTTATATATATATATATATATATATATATATATATATATATCCGTGACGTTCACGAATCTGAAAAAAATCAAAAAAAATCAAAAAGTCAATAAAATCAAAAAATCAAATTGATTTTTTTCTAAAAAAAATCAAAAAATCCCCAACCCCTGGTTTGACCAGAAAAAATTAAATTTGGTTGCAATGCGTGTCATGCAGACCTTTCTCAATGGGCAGGTATGGAGCTGGAGAGTTCAAGTGACAGTGACCGTTGTAGCGATGGTATTTAGAATACGTGATTGAGTCCTACAATTTTTGGAGTCATTGATTTAAGTTCAATAACAAAACATCAGCATTTTATTGAGGTTACTCAGTTGTGGGTCGAATGTACACACCTTTCAAACAGGGTTGGCACGAAAAAAATCAAATGATTTAAATCAACTGATTTTTTTACGCACACCTAGATTAAGCAGGGTTGTTAGTCCATAGTGTCAATCTAATATCATACTAATTAATGTTTAGTATTTTTCGCCATGATAATTCATAGTATGGTTCAAATCAAGATCATATCAAATTGGGTTACTCAGATTGTTTACTCCACAGCAACCACCTGCTGTTATAACGCAATTTGTGAGCGCGGGAATACAATTTCATTCTCACCCTAGTATTTTAAAATAAAGTATAATGAAATGAATATATAGAACAATTAAATCTAATAGTGAATGGTCACATTATATGCTCACATATTTTCATTTTGAAATTTGAATGCTAATAGCTATCATAGTAAAAATATTATATATTTATACTGTGTAGCTATAGTTGGTCGGTCATTCATTAGAACTGATAAGGAAATCCCATAACAAGATAGATTTTCGAGGCAAACGCTAAATTTTAGCCGCAGGGCCCGCATAGACAATTCTGAATTACAATGAATTTGCTATAAATTAACAGTTAATCTAGGTTACATTTTTGCTTCATTAAAACAAAAGATATTAAAGTACTAATATCTTTGGTCCCAAATTACCTATAATATGAGAGTATCACAAGCTTTTATTATAGATGTGTGCTACACATTCAAAGTTGTACACATGAGTTCGCGATGGAAGTTTTGTCTAGGCTAATAGAAAGGGCGGCATATGAGTCTCTGCCTTCAATCGGTAAAGTTCGCCCATGTTATCAAGCAAAAATGATTTTTTTTTTTGAACTGTTAGATTCAAAGACCTAAGCAGATCCCAGTCCTAGTGGTTTACATATGATTTACTGTACCCCCCCCCCACCCCCACCCGGAATGCAGTGAGATAGCGTATTCAAAAACTCAAACTAAGCATTATAATAGGTGAGTGAGAAGTAAGAGATTTGAAGGATTAAGAACTTTAAGCATTAAGCTTTAAGAATATTAGAGATAATAATGAAGCCAAATTTATCAAGGATTGCCTTATCTCACCTCTCCCTTCATTCATGCAATTTTAAGTTTAAAAAATAAGTAAACAATTTTTACATAAATAATGATTAAGAGCTTTGGGCCTAACTAAGCTACTGCTAGTTGGTGGTATTGGGTAAGGTATTTCACTTAGCTCTTATTTTGTATAATTTGTGCATTTTGCAAATGATTTTAGGTTATATAGCCTATTAGTTTTGAGTATCTATATTTTAGCTATATCTTTCTGTATGTCGTCTTTTGTAATTATGGTAATAGTTGTGTTGAGGGCCATCACCCCCAATTTTGGTAATAGTAGTGCAGAGGGGTGTCATCCCCAATTTTTATAAAAATTGCAGAATATATTCTAAAAAAAGAATAATGAAAGTGAAAATCGTTGCTCTCTTTAGGAAAGAAAGTTACAGTCTCTTAAAGTTGTTAAAACTCTCATAGACTTTTCATTTTTGATCCATCAAGGTTAGGTTTCATTTCAGTCCCTCTAGTTCAGGTTATGATAAGTTTTGTTAGGTATACACTGAAAATCTATATAGAATTAACAAATCTTATCATAACCTGAACTAGGATGGCCCTAAAATGAGCACCAGGCCCACTAATTTTTTTATGAGAAAGCCTATGGGAAAATTTTAAACTTTGAGAGGTTCTAACTTTTTTTCCTAAAGACTTAAATCATTTTTTGTTTTGTTTTTTAAGCTTCATTATTATTTTTTTAGAATATATATAGATATAGGTGCTTAATTAAATATTTTTATTTATAAAGCAAATCGCTATACGGGAGTAATAAACATTTAGAAAGGCAGTAACTTAATTTTTTCCTAAAGAGGCAATATTATCATTCTTCATTATTATTTATAGAGAATATTATACCTCTGATTGTTTATAAAAATCAGGGTTGACCACCCATCATAGCACTCTATTACACCCCCCGGTTTTGTATAAAACACAGGATATACTCTAAAAAAAAATAATGAAAATAATGAAAAAATAAGGAACTCTCTCTTTAGAGAAAAAGTTACAAGCCTCTCAAAGTTAAAAAAATCTCCTATAGAACTTTTAAACATTTGCACCATCAGGTTATTACTCATTTCAGGCCCTCTAGTACAGGTAATGATGTTTTGTTAGGTATACACAGAAAAAATCTATGAATATATAAACTTAAACAAATTTAATGAACAAATAACACTGAACTAGGATGACCCGTAAAACGCGACACAAGAGACCCACTAAATTTTTATAAGGAAAAGCCATATAGAAAAATATTAAACATAAAAATGATACAGAATCTATTACTAATGTTTCTAATTTCAAAAAAGAACATATAGAATCATTTTCATTTTTTAAGCAATGATATATTAATAATTTTAAGAGTATAAGCTAGTAATATCTGTGATTTAAAATAAAATAATTTTTTGTCTGTATTATTGTAACGAGACATCATAAGAATACTTTGCAACAGCGTCTTGGTTAACAAACTTAAGAGAAGAGCTATAATCTATGTATTTCCAAAGAGAAGCTACCCATTCTCTCACCGTAAATTCTTCATTAATTAAATTTTTTGTAGAAATATAAATACTATGGAATTATTAGTAAAAAAATATGGAAGTGGAAAGCACACCTCTGACCTCAACTAAAAAAATTAACCATAAAATTAGAAAAACTATACTCAATAAGTGTGTTATTATAACTCTCATAATTTCTATAGTTCGTATATATAAACGTAGGGTTCACCGAATTGATTATGGTAACTTTAAAGTTAAAACTAGGACTTATATAATAAAGAGATAATTAGGTAACTAATTTAATAGTTCCCATACAGACCTAACTCATTATTGCATCCAATCTACCTTAGCAAGCACCCAACTAAGAAAATGATTAAATATGTTTCATAAAACCTCAGCCCCAATAGCCACGAAAAAAGGTTCTACCGAACCTAGAATGGAAATAAGACATAATTATATACTACAATACCTCAATTGTAAGGCAATATCCTCGCATTTTGCATTTAAGCATAACGCTCGATAAGAGAAATCCGCTATTCCAGATTTTGAGACAAAAAAATTAAAAAAAAATCGGACAAAATAAAATACGAAACGCAATTAAAATTATACAGAATATTTTTATCCCATCAGCTGTTCTGAGCAGCACATAGGTATAATTGGAGAAATCAAACAAGAATAAACCTAAGAAATAGAACAAATGGGTTTATTAAAGAAATAAAATATATGGATAACAAACATAATAGATAGATTGAAGAAGTTTATACAAGATATTAGAAAGAAAGTTAGATTGATAAGACCTTAAGTCCCAATGGTATAGCAGGAAAGTACCACCTATAATTAACAATCGATTCGCTGAACTCTTTGGCAAAATGAACCCATATCGAGTTTTATCAGGAAAATTCTAACTGTATAATAAAGTACCAAAAATTAGATGTCGCATATATGCATAAAATACACCACACCTACTTCAGAGGTAGTCGAGATAAATAATCAGTGTTCCACAGCGGTCGTGCAGAAAAGGGAGTCTCTCACCCTATGAAAAGATTTTTTTTATGTCCCTTCGTGGAAATGATGGCTCTTCTGTGCTCCACTCTCAGCTCAATATACATAAGATGTATTATTAACTGGTAATTATTCTCGCTCTGGCTGCTCTTTATTAGTCCAAGAAAAAGACGTAAAAAGCCACAAAAAAACACTCTCTTTACCGACAAATTGTCGAAAAAGATGTACGCCTTAATATCTGTCGCATTCTTAGCCTCCCCGACTTTCGACGTGTAGAGCGTCAAAACGTTTCACACACCCTCTCTTTAGGAGCTACACCAACACCCGGAATCGTATCGATCTCCCCCTTCCTTCTTAATTTAGTCCCCTATTCCAACTCTATAATAAGATATTAAATTAATTAATTTAATTGAGAATAATGTTATTATTAAATTAATTATTAATATGATATTAAGTAATATTGAAGTATAATATATAGAGTATATAGATATATATATAAATGAATTATAATATGATTAATATAATAGATAATATATATATAATAATAATAGATAATAAGAAATATATATATATATAGAGATATATATATCTTCCAGAATCAGGTAAAGAGGTGATAAAATTTGAATTAATATAAAAGAGTTAAAGAGCTAGAGTTAAGTACCATTATAATATAACAAATTATTATAATTTGCCGCTTTAGTTTGTTGTTATAGCAATAGGAAAGTGCATAATATAATATATATATATATATAAAAGATAAGATAATATATATATATAAGAATATAATATATATAAGATATAAGAGATATAAGAGAAGATAAGAGAATATATATATAGATAATATAATATAATAGTAATAAGATATATATATAGTAGAAAGAGAGATATAATAAAGACGACATAGAGGATGAGGCGGAGAATTATGGGGGTCACTACGGAACAACCCGAAATTTCCAAAGTGAATTTTTTTGCAAGCTTTAATAAGAAAAATAATAGATATAATAAATAAGAAAAATATATAATAATAAATGAATAATATAATATATAATATTAATATATAAATAAATAATAATATAAATATTATAATAAATTAAATATAATTAAATATATATAGAGATAAATATATAAGATAATAATAATATATATATATATAAATATATATAATAGATAAATAAATATATATTAGAGATAAGTATATAGAATAAGTATATAGACTCGCCTTATATAACTTGTATTCAGATAAGTCACAGAGACTATCAGCTCTACGTCCTTCACTCCGCTTCATTAAGGAAATCACTGCTCCCACTCCCTTCCTAGGCCCGCGCTTCTCCACCCCCCCTACCATGAACACAAAAGCCATCCCCGCCTCAAAAGGTCTTGTAGTATGAAGCACCGTCTATGCAGAAGTAAATGAGAGTGCCAAAAAAATTATGGAGGCCTCCTCGCCCGATTAAGAGAAAATGGACCGCCTATTGCACCGATGAACGCATATTACGACATTGCGACCTCTGTCCCTGGGCCCAGAATACTCGCATGAATGAAAGCTTGAATACTATCTTAAGATGAAGAGGATGACCAATCAGAAGCAGCCACACGTCCGCGTTCAAAGTTATCACCACAAACTCTAAACAGAATCGAGGCGTTCAAAGAAATATATCGATAATCTGCATGAAACGAATGAGAGAACTATCAGTAATGTCAAAGTTAAGCCAAGATCCAAACCAAAGAGAGCAAAAACTTTGAATTGAGGCAGGAAGGAGAACCCGTTATTCAATTCTTCCTGTTCCTGCATACCGAACGTCGGCGAAAAAGAAAAGGCAAAAACCTCTTGCAAACAAGGATACCAATAAAAGAATGGAGGAAATTCCAGTTTCATTTTCCCACCATGTCGATCCAAATTTTAGGAAGGATCATGGAAACATACAGTGTAGATGATTCTTGACACAATATATCCTTCCATAATGAAATTTATTATCTACCTTTTCTTCGATCAACGCTCTCTCTTATTACTATGAACATATGACACGAAACAGATACCAATACATGTAATCAGACGAGTTCCACAAAATACAAAATAAAGATCGAATAGAAAGTAGTAAAAAAGAAAATCAAAGAGCGAAAATAAAGAATATTACAACCAGAATCACAAGTAGACCAAGATTATATATGGAACCGCGCTGGCGAACAAATATCCTAACGCCCCCTCTTATCCGTTTCGACTAGACATGACGAACCTCCGGAAAAATTGAATTCATCCAATAAGTAAACTAAATCTGATCGAAATTAGGAAAAAACAGATCTTTTGAAATATCCGAACAAAACCCAAAAAACATCCTTTTCCCAAAAACCATCCAGAGACCCAAAGCCCAAGGAAAGATCCGACCAATACGACCGAACTTCAAAAAATTCGATAGGTATATTTTGAGAAGGTGAGGCTAATTGTGGGAAGATTCCTTTAGAAGAGTACCACTCTGTGGATGAACAAATGATAGCCACGAAAGCCCATCACAGTCTCAAACAGTACCAACCCAATAAACCCCATAAATGGGGATACAAAATAAGAGTATATTATCAATATTATATATATAGTGATAAAATTAAAATAATATATATATATATATAGTAATATAAAATAGAGAAAATAGAATATATAGATAAAATATATAAATAACTTATATATTACAAAGTAATATATATATTAGATATTATATTATATTAGAATTAAATAATAAAATATAATATAATAATGAATAAAGATAAATATAAAATAATAAAATAAAAGATAAAGATAAGTATATAATATATATAAGATTATTACTATTCATTATATTTTAAATATTACCAATGAAACACTAAAAAATGTAACGTTATTTTTTTTTTATAGATACATACCACTAAAGTATGAAATCTTACAAAAATTGAGAATTGACACTGCACTTATTGATAAAGTAAATAGATAAATAGATAAAAGAAGTAATAAGAAATACATAAATAATAATAATAATAATAAAGTAAATAGATATAATAATAAATATAGTAATAAAATATATATATAAAAGATATATAATAGATATAAAATAAGATATATAATATATAATAAAAAAATAGTAATATATATATAAAAAAAAAAAAACCACCGTATATAAAACACACAATATATACAAGTAAAATAGTGCATAATAATAATATGAAACAGAATTAGCAAATGAACAAAAAGACTTAAGATAATATAAAAGAAATAAAATATATAAATAATAGAATAGATAGATAAGAAAAATAAGTAAAAATAATATAATAATTATAAATAAAAAATATATATTTCAGAAAATATTAGATTCAAGTTTTAACCATTTTCTTTTACATGATTGTATAAATAATTTATGATATATATTTATTACATTTATAAAAAAAAATTCAAAAATTGGAGTAAGGGCCCTTAATGTATACATACACTTATGCATGTTTGTAAATTCACTAATTGAAATAAATTATTATTATAATGAAAATATTGAAGAACAGATACCAAAAAATATCAAAAAATAGCAAGTTAAAGCCAATAATTATTTATGCACAGAAAATGTCACATTTTTTTTTTTTGGTTTTAAAATATTAGTTTATTGTTTTAGAACAACAAGGCACAATATGTAGTATTTAGATACTAATTACTTATATTTAAAAAAAAAAATTTTAATATTTTATTTTCGTAATTCGGGACTTAAAAGAGTAAAGGCCTAAAATATATAGATGAATGAAACATTCATCAAAATAAACGGAACTACCTACCCTGCCATCTTGTTAGTTTACATATTGTTGTAGCAATAGAAAATTACCTTAAATTTGGTTAAGCAACCACTCGGGAAATAGACAACAACTTACAGAACATTAGAATATTCCTAACGTGTTGGTATGCAATTTATTCCTAATTTTGACTAAATTTGACAAAATTAACGCAAACTAAAACATTTTATTACAATATCGCCTAAGAAAATATCACCAAAAAATCGAAAACGCCTATAAAACAAACAAAAAAAAAATTTACTATAAATTATAAGAGAATAGATAGTATCTGATTTCAGAAATAGATAGGTGATCTATGAATATAATAGGGATAAAATTAAAAATACTATATATAAATTAAGATAATAAATAATATAATAAGATATTATAATATAATAAATAAATATATATATATATAGATATAAAATAATAAATATAAAATACTAAGTAATATATTATAGATATAAGATATGGATTATACAAGTCATCCTGGGGAAAAAGGGTTCTTTTGTGGCCAAAAGGGAAAGAACCCAACAGGAAACAAATTCGCCGCTTACGACCATTTTAAAAAGATTGAACTAGAATAACAAAAAAATAAAAAGAAGGTAATGTATAATAAAAAAATATAATACATAGTTTATAGAAAATGATTACGTGTCAGCTGACATAATATAGAAATAATTATAAATACTAAGACACAATATGTGACATTTAGAACTCAAAAAATTTTTTAAATTTTCATACAGATGTTTTTATAGAGAATTCCAATTTTTTCTAAGGATTTTTTAATATATCGAAGCAAACAATTTAGTCATTATCTGGAACTCGAAGAATGAAAAAAATAATAATACTAAGGCAATGTATTTTGATTAATGATCGATTAAAATAATTAAGATCAGACACTCTTTTAAAAAAAAAAACATTTTATGGATAAATGTGGAGTAGTTAAGTAAAAGGTTCATCAATTTGTAATGTGGATAAAAAGGGTTCCCGATTAGAAATGTAGATTGATTTGTACTTTAAAATAGCTACTTTCACATTAGATTTTTGATAAAAATATGTAAAAGTTTACCATAAACGTATAAAATAAATAAATTACCATTATTTTATCAACAGTATACATTGATCAAAAGTAGGTCTCTAAATATAACAATATCTAAAATATATATTATGTTAATCTATAATATTATAGCCTCAATTTATAAATGTGATTCCCAATTACTCCAAATTAATAGATATCTATGTATTAAACACTATTAATCACAAACTTCTATTATAAATTGTATAACGATAAATAATTAATAACATCTTTTCAAATTCTACACAACAGACCAAGACCGAGTATTTATAAATCGCTCCTAAAAACGCTTCTATCTCCTCACTCACTTCTAAACTAACCACCATTTATAAATCTTGCTAACAATTCTTTATAATTTAATAAAATTGCGTTAGAGACAAACGACCTCATGAAATAGAAGGGCGAATAATCATTATTTGTCCCAAGTAAAAGACTACAATTGACAGGTCGAACAAGTATAATGTTGAGAGTAAATACATGTTGAGATAAGATTGGTGAACCCATTTCCACCCTACGCTCATATGTGATAACGCCCCTCTACCTCGACCCCCCCTCAAACTATTTGGATACGGACATAAAGTTACATAAGATCAATTACCATGAAAAGTCCTCCAAAAAATTCATGCCTGAAACCAATGAAATTAACAGTTACCCCCTTTATATTTAAATAAAACCTCAAGAGATCAAAGCCCACCCTTAATGAGCCGAGATGATATGCCTCATAAGTGCTAAAACCCCGTTAACCGTGAATGGGACCCTTTTCCCCCAAAGACACCAACAACAACATTCTTGCCACCTAGGTTTTGTAGAACGGTCAAACTAAACTATAATATCTTGAAATAAAGTAGCAAGCTTCCTTTCCAATATGTCTAGCAGAGTATGGCAGAACACGCGATGGATAATGGAAATAATGTCTTTACTCTTAATATCAAATCTAAATTTCTCCATTGAAAAAAATCCAGAAAAAGACAATAGGAATATTTGGCAGACTTCTTAACAGCCTATCCATAATCTTCTTAAAAACCGGATAAGCCCAATTTTCGCTCTCCCCCGAAAAATGGACCCAGCCCCGACCCAGCGACCCAGGATTAGCCAATAACACTATCACACCTATATACCTAGACTAGCGCAAAAAAACCGGCATACGTATATATATATACCCATAATATATATATATAGTATTATATAACACGTAATAACCAGCTACAGATACAATAAATACCCACATATAACCATAATAAAAAAAGAATGATAGTACTATAGTGATAGCACAAATACACGGGAAACTAAGATATAACTACGGGAAAATATCCACCAGTACCCCACCCGTAAGGTGAG
Source organism: Trachelipus rathkii (assembly GCA_015478945.1). Taxonomy (NCBI): domain Eukaryota; kingdom Metazoa; phylum Arthropoda; class Malacostraca; order Isopoda; family Trachelipodidae; genus Trachelipus; species Trachelipus rathkii. Next base: position 75,430 of record JABUQX010005897.1, read on the forward strand.
CGAATATCCTAGGCGTAATAATATATACCAAACTAACCTTAATCCTGTTTTCTACTCTCCAACGAATCTGAATATTATAATAATAATATAATTCCATGTACTCAGATAGCTAGGTTGCACCGGACGTGTATCTTTAGAGAATGCATCACAGTAGCCGCCCTGTCAGGAGATGATGCCTGATTGCATACCAGGCCAAAGAAGTCTAGAACGTCCCAAGACGGTTGAAAGGTTACTCATAAGTTTTAAGTAAATGTTAGATTAAGACAAAACTTTTTAAATCATATCGATACTATATAAAACTTATCAGTAACCTTGCCTATGCTAGAATGAATACTCGGATTCTAGTGACATTACTCCGTAGTCATTTGCAATGCAATCATATCGTCTAGTGGAGTATAAGGCCTTTAAACTATAGGGAAGAAACCGACCAGAGGAAGACAATTTTGCAAGGGCCGGGGAGGAACTATGACTCTAATTAGGCACGAAGGAGCTAGCTAAAATTAGAAATGTAAGTCAAAAAAAACACTGAAAGTCTTAAAATTTAGAATAAATAATATAATTTCAAATTAATTAATAATTTGAAATATATTAAAAAGGGAAGATATATGTATAATTAATCAATTAAATAAAATATTATGGAGAAAGAAATTTTAAGAAAAATAATTGATTTAACCAGTCTATTGTAAATAAGTTGATTAAATATAATAGTATAAAAAATAAATAGTAAAATAACTAATATAAATAATATACATATATATATATAAAAATAAAAAAATATAATAAATAATAATAATAATAAATAATAAAAGATATAATAAATAATAAAAACAAAAATAAATAAATAATAAAAATAAACAGAAATAAAGATATAATATATATATATAAAATATAAATAATAAAGAAAAATAAAAATTATATAAGGAATTTCATACAATATAGAAGATATAGAAGATATATTATTTGTGGTAGGTTTTTGAGTACCCACCACAATTGAAATTAGAAACACCTCAACCTGTAAATTTACTCTAAAAAAAGGTGACAGCTCGTCTTCAGAGAAGAGCTCCTCTCTGAAGGAACGCTGTATAGTTTGTTCAACGAAGGTAGAGAAGAATCACGTCATCTAATTTGTTAGTATATAACGTTAGTAGAGAAATGCTAATTTGTATACGGTGAGAAGCGAGATGAGTAGAAATTCTTTTACGGTAGACGTTGTTACCCTGGCGGAATTACGTTACTATACTTATATATACTGAGGGCTTCCATCTGCAAGTTGAAACCGCAACTAATTTCCAAATTAAAGCGAAGTAATACCATATAACTCAAATAACAAAGATTGCAAACACAACATACGTATCATACACAAGCCCAAACGTAAACATAATACAGCCACAATCTTCTAGTCAATAATCTTTTCACAAGTCTCCCTACCAGCAGCGACACATCACCACACACAGGCGAAACATACACTAATTGGTAGCCGAGCGGAGATACTATAACACCAAAATCGACTCTTGGTAACAAAATAGTTATGACACACAATTTAGACCAATTTATACAACAATGCTTACAGCATATTAACTTACTCTCTGCTGCTGCTGAAGAGTTGATAAAGAAAAGAAATAAAACCTCTAAAATGCTTTTATTAAATAAAATTATTAATAAATGAAAATAATATATAATCATTTCCAAAAAAATGCAGTTATTTAAAAATATTATAATAAAATAACAGAGAATGTAGTAGTTATAAGATATTGGTGTATGATCTACATACGCCACTAGTAAGATATGATATTAGCAAATAAGAAAAAAAAATAGAAGAATGAAATCATACGAATAAATTCCAACAAAAGTTAAATAAATATCAAGCTTCAAATATAGGAAACAACAGAAGACAAACCCTACTGCTTTTAGGTTATACATATAATATAAAATACCTTTGACGGTCATTGATTATTAGTATTTTTAAGAATTACAAAAGTTTATAATGTAGGTATTATTATTAACAGTGGTTTTATTTTTAAGCAAGTGTTTAAAATTATGAATATTATTTTGAAATTCAATATAATTATTATTTGTAATGTTTAATGGTTATTTTAATAGATTAAAAATATATCACTGTAATAAATATAATAATCTTATATAAGACTGTCTATTTTACTACTCAAAAAGAGAATTCATATTTAAGAACTTCAGATTGTAATATGAAAATGAACGAAAAGTAAATTATCGGAATAGCAATTAATTTGTTAAGAGTAATTTTATCAGAACGATGCAGAGTATTTGTCGTATAATGGAACTAAAACTTAGTAAAAAAACTTTAAATGACTGGTCTTATTTATTCTAATGATAAATATATTCGGGATTGTATGATACAAGTAGGTGAAATATATGTAGTTGAGAGTCTTTTAAGTATTATTTACAACTTTTAGCCTAGTGAAGATATTGATTATTATGTTATATTAATAAGGGAAGTCTTTTTTTATTATAGTGCAAAAAAATTTATTGGAGGGATGTATATCCATAGCGATTAATCCCAACAGTTATTTGGCACCCCCCTCATTCACCAATAAAAATGGCGAATACATAACTCAAAGTAGATTTCCATCGCTAGTACGAACGTAGATGTTAAATAAAATATCTTGACTAGACTAAAATAAAAGAAATTTCTTTGAATATTAGGCAAGCTTCAACATATCCTAAGTGGAGAGCATTTCGATTAATAGAATCAAGCCAGTCTTCAACTAGTTCTGAGAAAAGAGATAGATGAACAACACGATATATTATAGAAGCTATATATATGGAAAAAAGTTCGTGTTATGTAAAAAATTAATTGAAAGAAAAATTCTCTTTATCTGATAGCAAAGCACAATTACTCGTTTAGGTTTTCAGTACCTTTGGAAATGATGATTGGAGATAAAAATGCATCATTACATAGGAGTGATGGTCCCTCAGAGAGACTCAAGTAGTGTGATATAAAGGGACTAAATAGTTGTTATAGACCAAACGAAGGCCGAAAACGATGTTTCATACTCACAAGAGGAAGCTATACAACTTGTGCGACTACAAAGAACAGAAAAAAACCCAAAAAAAGCACTGACAGCATTACGTCCCAAAACGCGACAAAGGAACCATAGAGAATAGAAAAAAAAAAAATATAAAGCTTGTCAAAGAAATACTCACTTCATCTTCACCAGAAGATTAACAGGCTTATATAATAAGAAATTTATAAAAGAATTGCAGAAAGTTAATAAACTACTGTGATAAGTTAATGAACTTTAAAATAAATGCATATCTTAAAATTCCAGTATTGGAACATTGAAATATCTTTACCTTTGTTTGATTTAAAAATGGTAGAATTCGCAAATATATCAAAATCATCAACATATCTAAAACTTCTATCAATTAATCGCACAAGTAGAACAACAATTTAATAATTTCCTTTTTATTTTACTTTTTAATTCATATATATTTTATAATACAGAATACAAGAAATATCTTTGACCCATTATCAATAGATTTATAAATTAAAACAAAACAACAAAACAATCTATTGTTACCCTTTATAGGGAACCAAAAAGGCAATGTTCCTTATGTGATAGCTGACTGCAACTGTTGCAATATGAGAAAAGATTGAATAACAAACTTTAAGTATTTCTCCTACTTTAGAATTTAGGAGGTACAACTCTCTTAGTCGAAGTTTTCGTCAGTTTGATTATTAAATGCTGTAGGGGTAGGAAATATAAAGACATAGAATGAAAATCCGATCTCATGTCCTCCCAACCAGTGCAAATTCCGAAGTAATTGACGACACAAGAGAAATGGCTTTTCATTCGATTTAAAATGCTTTAATTTCTTTAATGCTTCAATTGAAATTTCGTAGATTTTATTTCTTCAAAAGATGTTATCATATCTTTTTTATAATTTCGTTTTTAATTTGTCTTTTTACCTCGCGCCTTTCTTTCTAACATAAGACATACGAGGAAAAAACTATGTAGATCCTGAGCAACCGGACCCGCACAGATCCAGTTAATCCATTAATTTGTAGTGAAAGAAATTGCTCAATATCCACACAAAGTTTTAATCTTCTAAACTTTTATTGCACAGTTTCTTTATTTCAAAGTCTTAAATAAATGGCTAGAAAATTCTTTTACTTATTCTTGAATAAAGCAATTCGTAATTAAAAAAACACACGAAATAACATGTCCACTAGCACAGTTAACACATCAATATACATTTATGTTCATCAATACACGTAAACACACAACTTATATATGATTAGTTGCATGCTTATCAATAACCTACAAGTAAACAAGTTTATGTTCACCAAAACACTTGAACAAGCTACAACACATTCAAGTCAATCGAAACACCTAAAAACACGAAAACGAATACCGGTACGATAATCGGCAAACATACATAAAAAAAGACACACACATATCCACTAGCACACTTATCAATAAACACTAAAATACATTTACTTTTGTCATCTATCACACTTATTAGCAAACACGCACTCATTGTTTTAAAATGTGCAGACTAGTCAGGCATGTGCAGTTGCACACACTTACCAAAACATATATGCGATATTGAAAAAATAAAATATGCAAAGAAGTATTAACACAAATGTCAACAAACACACATATGTAAAAGCTCAATATAAATACCTACAAATAAACATTCAAGAAACACACAAAAACTTTAAATACACATGAGCACATTATATTATATTACATATCAAGTTATTATTATTATTATTATTATTATTATTATTATTATTATTATTATTATTATTATTATTTTATTATTATTATTATTGTGTACTACCACAAATACTGTTATTATTATTATTATTATTATTATTATTATTATTATTATTATTATTATTATTATTATTATTATTATTATTATTATTATTATTATTATTATTATTATTATTACATAACACATTATAGAAATTATCACTCAAAATTTTCTCATTTATCCTATTTATTTAACATTTATTGACCATTCATTGGAAGATTTGTTATTCATCTTTCACACTTTGATTAACTCCACCCTCCTTCCTGGCCTTGACTTGACTTCCATTAAACTTTGCCTCTCCATTCCACCTGCAAGAGAAAATTGAAGAAATTTTTAAATTATTGGTGAAATTGCGAAAAGAGATTAATGGTAAATTTAAGGATTTATTTTGTTTTAATTAATTCTATCTCTCTATCTCTCTATCTCTATCTCTCTCTCTCTATAATATATTCCTCTTTCTCTATCTCTTTGTACCAATTTCTTTCTCGTTCTTTCCTTTATCTCTTTGTCTTTGCTTTTTCTCTCTCTCCTCTCCTCTCCTCTCTCTCTCCTCCCTCTCCTCCGCTCTCCTGTATATATATATATATATATATATATATATATATATATATGTTGACAGGTTTAAGATTATATATATATGTATATATGTATGTAATAGCATAATATATATATATATGTATATGTATGATAAAGTGATTTTCATATCCGCGGATGCGGATAGTAAAATCACTATCCGCGGATACGGATAGCGGATAGTTAAGTTTTAAGAGTTTTAGACAGGCCTTCCACACACAAATATATATATATATATATATATACCTCATATATATATATATATATATATATAGTGACTATATATATATATATATATATATATATATATATATATATATATTGAAACGAAATAGAAAAGTTGATTTCCTGTTTGGGAGAGAGCATGGTGAGAATAGAGACATTTAATCATTCATATAAATATATATATTCCTATATATACATTTCTGTTTCCTGATTTGGGTTGGTACCCCTGTTTTTCTTGGGTTGGTAATTCGTAAATTTACAGTTGGTACACCCTTTTTATTTAAGTTGGTAAACCTGTTTCGTCTACATACTGTTCAACTCAACTTATTACCTGCTGTTCGTAAATCCAAACAAATGCATTTAAATTACCCGGAAGAGTTAAGAAAACAAACGAACATATTTTCTAAATGTAATTCATAGTAGATAATTTTCCATCCTTGTTAAATACCTGTGTTTTTATTTACACATAAATTCCTAAGCTAATTTGTACAACCTAACGCTATTTGATAAGTACAACCCTAGCTACCTAAACTAAATATTCATTAAATAATGATTTATAAACTTTGTCACAATCGGTATTCCTTTATCCTCATCACGTGATTGTTCTACTTTGGGGTGCCACTGATCACTACCTTTTCAATCCCTTGCCACATAATGTCTGCTGGGAGAAAAAGAACAACATTAAAACTTAATGCACCTAAATTGTTAGTTATCAAATAAATAGTTATTTAAACTGTCAACTTTTTAACACTAGTTAACCTCCTTCTTTATTTTTAAAAGTCAAAGAAAACTCGATAATTAAATGTTTGCCACGTATCACTTATTAAACGAACTGTTATTCCTGAACCATAATTTAACTTTAACTGTTACTCCAGCAATGATGTTAATCTTGACATATAAGAACAACTAGGTACTTACGAGTTAAAACTGCCTTAGAAACCTTATCCAATACCTGGGACGATAATTACTTGATTCTTATTTATGCCGAGTTCAAGCATCATTTCGGCCTTTTTACAAAAGTGAGGAAGATACCCGGGTTATGGACTTCTGCTTATTCACCGAACCTTCCGACTGTTGAATTTCCGTTAATATCTCCTGTTTATCCTGTTTAAACAGTCTGAGGTCCAGAGTTTTGCCATCCCAACTCAAGTTTATCCCGAACTAAGTGCATTGCAAGGCTAGATTTGCCTATCTCAACCTGGGTTTGTCCCATGACTAAGTTTGTCCCATATCCAAGTTCCAAGCTAGGCCTCAAGCTAGGTCTCACATTAGGTTCCGCACTAGGTTCCATACTAGATCTGTCCCATGCCAGGTCTGTCCCAAGCCAGGTCCCTATAAACAATAAGTTTATCATTAATAGTTCTTAATTTATTTAATATACTAATAAACAATAATTTATAATTTAACTTTGCTTACCGTAACTCTACGGGCCTCTTCTTTTGTACCTGTTGTTACTCCTATGTTCTTAGTATGAGTCGTCCCATCCTTTCTGAGATCTATTGACGATCTGATTTTTTCGTGTTAATTCTTAAACTTTTTAACTTAGACCAAATTCAGTTGGTCTTCCATTTTCCCACATTTCTCCCTCCTTCAAGTTCGAATCCCGAACTTATAAGAAGGAAGACTCCATCATGTTTTATTAAAAAAAAAAAACCCTTTAGCTTTCACCAATGCGAACCATTAATATCAAGAAATAACAACATTAATAAAACAACTGATTAAACTTATCGTAATAACAATTTCTGTCAGATGCTGTTTTTACCATCGACCCTATAATAAAAATTATAATAAAAATAATGAAAATAATAATAATACCTAAATTGGTATTGCTAAAATAAACCACGTACATTTCTAACAACAAACATACTACTCATTTGTCGCGTTCCAGTCGTATTTCCAATCACACTTATAAACATATCGATAAAACAATAATAATAATAATAATAATAATAACAATAGGTCAAATAATAATAATCCTTCTCCTACCACATGGTTACCTTTTAACCTTTTCCTTCCTTTGCGATTCCTTTGATATGCCTTTTCACCTCTCCCCGCTGAAATTCGACTGTTACCAACTTTCCTTTTTTCGAGCCTTAACTTAACACAATTTTCCAAGGGTTTCGTTCCAAACACTCTACGGGCACACCACTGAAATGAAAAATACATATCATACCTTTATACTGTTTCGTAAATAAACGATAAATATATATTTCCTGTTTTTAATTTACCCTTTTTAATAATTTGCAGCAAGGAGGAGGATGAAAGTTTAAGACAAACTCGTTTACAACTATATATTTAAAAGACATACTTTCCGAATAATAAAATTTCATAATCCTTATAATCTGTTTACTACAACTTAAAATAACAACCTGATAAAGAAAACGCAATTCCTAGCAACGTATGTAAAATTTATTCTAAAAAGTTAAACAACAACATATTTAAAATATTCATCATTCCTGTGTTCTACAATCTTTTAAAATAAACAACAACATATTTAAAATATTCATCATTCCTGTGTTTTTCAACTTTAAAATAAAAATAATTTTAATAAGACTTAAACTAATTTACTTGATTCTTAAACAGTATACATTCATTCATATAACTTATAAATACTTATCCCGTATTCAAACTCCTTCACCGCAAAATGTTTTTAACTGTCCTGTTTTAAAATGGAGGATGTTTTCCCCCGCCGAAAGATCCTGTGTTCAACTTTAACTCCTGTTGACACTTGGAACGCCTCGTCAGCCATTATCGGACAACTCTGATTTGATTTCCGTCGAATCACAATAATCCTCGAATTTGAATCCTGTTTATGAAAAACACTGTTCCTATAGCCACGACCAAATGACTTGTCCCTGTGGTAGACTAGAGTATCTTCTCACTTGAGATTTACAAGCACCTGATTTTCCCATGTCAAGAGTGACTACTTCTCACTGATGTAAAATCATTGATTTTTTTCCTGTTACATCGAATCCTTTTCACACTTTTTTGTATTATGCAAAGCGTCCTGAGATCAATCCCTAAAATACATAAAAAATGGCCTTTGATAAAAACTGTCTTGAAACTCTTAACAAGATCAAAAAAGTTACTCAACACATAACTTTTAAACTTTAAACTTGCACTTATTACTTCGTTAACACGGGCTTCTAATTACTCCTTTAATCTATTCGGTAACCTTATAAGCATTTCTTAATTTATACTGTGATTTCTTTTCGCTCCTTTCTGTGTGCTGGTTCCAATAATAATGCCTTATTCCTAAATTTTGAATCTAAGTTAAACTTTTCTTTCCTAGTTGGTTCATTTCGTAACAATATATATATATTATATATATATACTATTATATATATATTATATATATATATAGTATGTCACATATACACTATATTATATATATATATATATCATTATATATATATATATAATCGTTAATATATATATATATATATATTAGTACTCAAAAGTATATAATATAAATCATAATATATTTAATATGTGTGTGTTGTGTGTGTGTGTGTGTGTGTGTGTGTGTTTGTAAGAATGTGCGTGTGACCCCAAAGTAAATATTCAATTATAACTAAAGGATATCAGTGCCTTGCAAGAGCAAGAAAAGAAATGTAGTTTCACTGTACTACAACAAGAGGATTAAAACTAATTAAATTCATTAATAACAAAAACTTTAATACATTATTGACCAAGTCCGTGATGAAATTCAGTTAATACTTTTAACTTTTGGTTCAAACTCAACTAAAAATAATGTAATCGAAAATTAAAAATAAATAAGCGAACTAAAGAATAAAAAAAAACTAGAAGGAAAGGAAACTTTTAAAACGATTAATTTAGAGAGCAGATCAGCGTAAAGGTTATTAAATTAAAAGAAAAAAGGTTCAATAAAGTAAGAAAGGTGAAACGAAGAGAGCATGAAGAAAATTGAAGACGTAAAGAAGAAAATGAAGAAGAAGAAGAAAAAGAAACAACGGGTGATAAGATCGACTACAATAAGAGCAAAAGAAATTGAAAGTAAAATTAAAACGAAATGAAATATGAAGATAAAGAAGAAAAGAATTTAGGATTTAGGTAATGAAGAGAGAAGAAAAAGACTTGAAGAAACGATTTTCGAAAATTTTTATTTCGTTTCTCAACTGTTGTCGACAGAGAAAAGTTATCCAATCATGTTAAGTGCTTCCTAAATTTTCTTTTATTTTCTTCTTTTAGTTCTTAAGTTGGATTCATGGAGTTTTTTTTTCTTCTTTTTGTAAAAATAATCTGGACAGGTTTGATTTTTCATTAAACGTTTTTTTTTCTTTTCGGATGAGAGGGGTTTTATTTTGGTACCATATTATATATAGAATTTGAAAATTCTTCTCGTCCCCTCTCTCTCTCTCTTCATCTCTCTCTCTCTCATCTCTCTTCTAACTAATATAATATTATATATATATATATATATATATATACGCATACTTATATATAATATATATATATAATATATTATATAATTAAATATATTAATAATAATATATATAGTAGTATATACTTATATATTATATTAATATATATATACCATTATATATATATAATATTTATATATATATATATAGTATTCAATACAGAATCTAACCGAGGTCAAAAGAGGCACTTGTAAGAAAAAAGTTCAAAAGGTTCTTATTAAGAAAAGAATGAGGACAAAAACATAGAAAAAGAACCCAAGAATCAGAACCAGGAAAAAAAACAATAATTAAATGTCAATTGTTGGTGGTAAAAGAGGATAAAAAAAGGTAACCTAAATAAGGTTTCTTTATAATAAAGCGGAGTATTTTATTTATTTTAGGCAAACGGCAAATAATATAATATTGCTATATTTTAGTAATGACACTTAATATTTTATGATGACTGAAAACTAATTTGTATAAACTACACTCACCATAAAATAAATAGACCAACACCATATCATAATAATATATCGTTGAAAATCAGAATAATATTTATTGAATATCATAACAATTTATTGATATTTACTTAAAAAAAAAAAAAAAAGTTTTCCGTTCACTTTCGATTTTTTTTAAAAATCCTGATCATATAGAATCATGCACCAAAACAGAGATCTGGCCCAACCATTCGAAATTTCTATGAAAATGGAAATAGATTGAGTAAAAATTAATGAATATAATTAATTAAATAATGGAACAACACTTACTTAAATAAATAAAACGAAATGTGAAAACCAAGGGAATGCTTTTTTTTGGTAATAAAAGAAATGAAAATATATTCATTATTTTTCACATACAAAATTATTTATATATAATATCATATATATATATATATATATATATATATATATATAATACCATATATTATTAATATAAATAATATATATATATAATATATATATACTATTTATTAATATATTTATATAGCATATATAATATATATAATATAAATATATATAATATATATATTTATAATAATATATATACAAATGAACTAGATATATTTCGCAAAATAAATAGATAAAGTAAAAAATAAAAATATTTATTATATTAAATAAAAATAATATATTTATCTATTAATATATATATAATATATATATATATATTGTAAATACTGTTTATTTTATGCGGAAATCGTCGAATTTTTAAAACCACTAATTTAACTAGTATAGAGCGAAGAAGCACAAGAAAGAGTTGATAAAACCCACCACTGACGAGAAAATAAAGATCGTGAATTTTCTATTTTAGCTTTTTAAAAAGTTACATACATATATTGAATAAATTGAAGATGCATATATATTACCCTCTTTCTGCAATATGCATATTAAGTTGACTAACTCGATAAAAGGCTATGACGTTTCTTAATCAAATAAATAGCAAGTAAGCAGAAAGTGCAATCCATTTAAAAGGGATCGCTTTTGAGATCATTTTGTTATCATGTAGTTTGAGTATTTTTGAACATATATTCGCTATTCAAAATATATAAATAAATATTTAAATGTTTTTTAATTTTATTTCTATTATCTTCCTTTTCCTTTTCTCCTTCAAAATGTTAAAATTAAGTAAGATCTATCTATTTATATTTAATTACAGAGTTAATGAATATATATTAATATATTATATATTAACATATATATATATAGCTATATATTATATATATATATAATAACTATATATATATATATATATTATATATATATAACATATATATATAATATATATATATAATATATATATATATATATATATATATATATATATATATATATATATATATATATATATATACTTATATATATATATATTACTAATATTATATATATAAGTATATATATTATATATATATATATATAAATTGTATATAATAAGATAATCATAATAATATATATATATATATATACTACTATAATATATATATATATAAGATATATAAAAATACTGATATATTATTATTAATACTATAATTATATAATCACATATATATTATATATATAGGAAATATTTTATATTATAATATGTTATAAACATAATGGATAAATAGTTTACACACTATAACATATATATATATAGTTAATATATATATTAATTATATATATATAATTATATTAATATATATATATATATATTATATAATAATTATATATATAATATATATTATATATATATAATATATATATTATAATATATATATATTATATAATGTATATATTATAATATATAATATATATATTATATTATATATATATATAATATATATTAATATATATATATATATATATATAATTATAATATATATAATATATATATTATAATATATTATATGTTATAAATATAAAATATTATATTATAATATATATATTATATATATATATATTAATATATATATATACTATATAATATTATAATATATATATAATATATAATATTATATATATATATATATTATATATTAATATATAACTATATAAATATGTATATATATATATATATATATATATATATTATATTAGTATACTTAATATATATATAATATATATAATATATATATATTATAATTAATATAATTATAATATATATAATATATTATTTATAATAATATATATATATATATATATATAAATATGTATATATATATATATATTATAATATATATATATATATTAATATATATATAATTATATATTATATATATATAATATTAATATATATATATATTTAATATATATATATATATTATATATAATATATATATATATAATATATATCATATATATATATATATATATATATATATATATAATATAATTATATATAAAATAATATATATATTATATATAAATTCATATAAGTAATGAATAACCGAGATGTAAGTAGGAAGGAGCCAATTTCGAGAAAAAAATGACTTGAACCACCTACCTGCCTCTTTGACTGACCTTAGACTCTATTTTGACCTTGAGACCTTTTTTTTGACCTTGACATTTATTTTGAGCTTTTTAACCTTTTTTGGGCTTTGCCTTTTTGGGCCCTAAATTTTTTACCTGCCCTTGACCTTTTTGGGCCTTTGACCTTTTTGGGACTTTATCTTTTTTCGACCAACCCTTTTTGATCTTATCCATGGGTCATTTTTGGACCCACGGTAATTTTTGAGAACCTCTCTAATTTTTATTGAAGAAACCCATATTTATTGAGAAACGCTATATATTTGAGAACCCATAATTTTTGGGAACTACCTAATTATCTTGAAGAACCCTAATTTTTGCAACCCTAATTTTGGGGAACCTTAATTTTTTCGGCAACCCTAATTTTTTAGCTACCCTAATTTTTGCAAAGGGTTGCTCCAAACGGTTGCGTCAGCAACCGTGTACGTATTACCCCCCTATTTTACGCCCCCTATTTTTCGAACCGAGTATTAGGCCATTTTATTTGAGCCCACGTAATTTTTGATCTCTTTAGGGGTTAGCCCATTTTTTGATGTCGTTTTACTTAAGTTTGACCCACCTTGCCAAGATACCATGGTTTCAATTTTGACCCACGGTAAATTTATTGGCTACCCTTTGGTCTTCCATGGGTCATATTTGGCCCATGTACTAGGAAATTTATTTCATCCAACCCTTTGTTATTCCATGGGTCAATTTTTTGCCCACGGTAAAATTTTTGATCTTCCTTTAGGGCTTAGCCTATATTTTTTGATGTCTTTAACTTTTGTTTGACCATGATATTTCGCTTTAACCTTGCCATATACCTAGTGGGTCAAAATTTGACCCACGGTATTTTTTGTCCCTCCTTTAGGGACTTAGCCCGTTTTTGATGTCTTATAACCTTGGTTTGACGCATGTATATTTTAAGCCTTTGACCCATTTACCATATTACCAATCGGGTCATTTTTGACCAACGCTAATTTTACCTTACCTTTGGAGATGTTTCCCATCACCGTAAGGAAGTATCTAGTAGATGTTCTTTAGTGTTCTATGAGTTAATTAGATGCGTTGCCAGGTGAAGTGCCAGGTAGTGCCAAGTGGAAGTGCCTAATGAGTGCCAATAGAAGTATGCACAAGTGAGGGCCACATAGTGCCAAGTGAGTGCCACATAGTGTCCTACCCTGATCATAGAACATAGTGCCAACTGAGTGCAACTTTTTTCAAGCCTTTTCTAGCCTCAATACTGAGCCTAGAAATAGCCCTAATAGGGGGTGTCACTACCCCTATAGTAATAAAGGTATGAAGGAAAATCGATGTAGTGGTAATAGTTAGAAGCAATACTTCTAGAATGAGGCTTCCTACTATAGAGTTTAGTATTTTGATACACACTTATAATCATTACACTCGCTCACATAGACACTTACATTAAAACCCATATACACTTTACACTCACAGGTACACTTAACTTACACTCACGCGACACTCGATATTACTGTGAATGCCTCAGCATTAAATGCTCAGCAGTTGATGCTCAGCATTAATAGGGCACGTCAGACATTGAGGCCTCAGCATTATGTCTCAGCAATGATGCCTCAACTTCTGAAAGGTTCGATCTTTGATGACCTCAGTTGAATGACGTCAATCTTTGGAGATACATTATATTGGATGATATCTCTTTTTGATGAAATCACCTTTATTTGATGGCTCATCTCTCCCGACAATCAGTAAGAGACAGAGTTAAGTAAGTTAATGTCTCACCAAGGTCATAAGCTGACCACCAGGGCGGCAGCAGCACCCTCGCCCGACAAAAGGATGGAGGCCTAGTCTAGCCCACAGGTATGAACCAGCCAAGAAATGAAAAAATATAATATTCACTATAGGAGTCATGCATTTTTCACTTTCAATAGCTTAACATTTCAAAGAACTTCGTTTCAATAATACTACGAGTCCATTCATTTTTATTTGCATACTTAAACTTTTTATTAAAACATTTGGAATAGCGATCCACAAGAAATCTTTATTACAGACCTAAGTTTATTTAACACCATATATTTATATAACATTATTTTACTTAATACTTTTTTTATCTAATACTTTTTTTAATTATATAAATTTTATAAAAATTAGTATGTAAGAAGAAATAATATCAGTAGTGGATCTGATGCATATATATCATAAACTTTCAACTTTAGCTATAATATTACGCCATTCCACTCCTATCCTCTTTTTTTCCTGAAGCCTTACAGCTGTAAAGCAGTAAAACAATAGAGGTGTTATTATACCTAACACCTTAGGGGATTAGTATGCTTTTGTTTTACTGAGCTTTTACTGCTTTAATTCTCTTTTACTGCTTTAACTCATGTTTCACTGCTTTAACTTTCTGCTTACTGAGCTTTAACTCATATTTTACACTGCTTTAATCATATGAACTGAGTAGAAATCGGTTTACCGATATACTGTCATAAACTCTCTCTTTACTTGCATTTATAACTCATATATTTTATTTAAAAATTATGTTTCTTTTATAATTTTTTTTGTATTTTTAATATACTTATTATTTAATTATTTCTATTTTTATTTTTGTTTAATACTTTTATTTTATTTTTATTATGGCAGTTAATAGAGGAAAAAACACATAGAATTGTAGAAATAATAAACATTTTATTTATAAATAAAATTGTACGAAATTTTATTAAAACATTATATATCTTACATACCTTAAAGCAAGTAAGCAGTAAAACAAAGAGTGTGTTATTACCTACCACCTAGGGGATTAGTATGCTCTTGTATTACACTGCTTTACTGCTTTAACTTTCTGCCTTACCTGCTTTAACTCTGTTTTACTGCTTTATAACTTTCTGCTTTACTGTTTAACTCTGTTTTACTGCTTTAACGTCTGTAAAGTGTTTAAAACTCTCTGCATTTACTGCTTTAACTCATATATTTATTAACATTATGTTTTCTTTTATATTTTTTTAATTTTATGGTTTTAAATTACTTCTAATTTTATTATTATCTTATTTTTTATTTTTGGTTTAACTTACTTTTTTAATTTATAGTTCTAATGCTGTTGAATAACTCAAAACAGTTTCGAATTTATATTTTCCATATTAAATTTTATTTTAAAATAAAATGTACTAAATTTTATTAAAAAACATTATTTTTTAAAACCCTTATCAGCAGTAAAGCAGTAAACAAATACGAGGTGTTTATTAACTAACTGCCTACTGGGAATAGTATGCTCCCTTTCGTATTAAACTTGTTTATGCTTTAACTTTCTGCTTTTACTGCTTTAACTTGATTAGTATGCTTTAACTGCTTTAAATTGCTTTCAAAAGGTTTACCTTTCATTGTCTTCTCATCCTTGTCGGAAATTTCTTGAAGGCGTTGTTTAAACTTTCTGCAGAAAACTTCAGCCGTTTTACATATCTGCTTTAAACTGTGTTAACACCAATATTTTATTAACATTATGTTTTTTATTTTGTCTTTTTAATACGTTTATTTGAAAATATTGTTTATTTTTATTGATTTTTATTATTTTTTTTATTATTTTTTTTATTTTATTTTATAATACTTTTTTTATTGGAGAATGGCCTATTGTTATTATTATTTAGAACAACACATCACACACACACACACACAACACACACAACACACACACACACACACACCATCACACACATACTATACTATATATTATATATTTAATAAACATCTTAACACTTTAATATCAAATCCAACGTATATCACTATGACACTTATACCACACATTCACTATGACACTTATTCACTATACCGTACAAACATTACATTTACACTTATACACATGTGGTCAACACACACACACACACTATATATCTATTACACTTATACACAATTCACTATGACACTTATACACACACTTTCACTATGACACTTACATTTGTCCATAGACACTTACATTTACACTTACACTCACACACAAGAATTATACTATACACACACACACACTAAGATTTACTTACACTCACACTAGGAACCGACCGGGCACACACAGATTTACTTAACACACACAGATTTACATTACACTTGCACACCGTATTATACACTCACACAACACACTACACACCACACCACATATATACACCACGCACACCTCACTTACACATATAACGTATAATTATTTAAAAACATTTTATGTTTTAATTAAAACACGTACATTATAGTATTACTCAATTCTAAATACAACTAAAATTATTTCAAACATGTATTCTTAAAACTTCCTATATAAAATCAACATTATCTTGAACCAAAGAATTTATTTATAGTACTATATTAATACTATTTTTGTTAATAAATATTTTTATAACTAAAAAATTTTATAAAATATAACTTTTACTAAAATTTTATGAAATTTTAATTAAAAACATATATATTTACGTACTTAAAGCAATAAATCAGTTAAGGTCACCCCCCTAGCACGCCTCTACACCAAGCTATGCCACGTTTTGTTCTCTTGATATTTTACTGCTTTAACTAATAATCTTTAGCCATGTAATAAGTATATAAAAATAAACAAAATAATTTTTTCTTCTATGCTAACATAACATGTATTTCATTAAAAACATTTATAGTTTTATTTTTATATTAAAAATAACAATTATTCACTTACATTATATTAATCATTAAATGATGTTTAAAGAAAATATTTCAAAAGTTTTTAAATAATTTACTGGTTTTCTTTTATTATTATTATTATTATTAATCTATGTAAATGGACAATCCATCACGAGAAAACACATCAACCCGCACTCCTTTCAGATACGAACTTGACCTCTCTCTGTAAAATTTGTGTTGAAATAACTACTCTAGGTCCTAAATTTAGGATATCCTTTTTGTAACCCGGGGCGATTTAAGCCCTAATTCCAGGAATCAAAATACTTAATTTCAAACTGACTTATTTTCTGTAAAATGTTTTGGTGCAATAATACGTTTATGGACCTAAAATTTAGCCTAAATTTAGGATAGGAAAAGCCTTTTTGTAGACGGGCTAATTTATTTCTAATACCAGGTTCACAAAAGAGTAATTCGCTGTAAAGAATCATGATGAATCCATTGTTAGTATTAAATTTTATAAATATATTAAACTGAAACATGCCGGATCGGTAAGATCATCCATTTATAGCAGATAAAATAAGGAAATGTTCTACCCTACTTGTTTGAGTTGGGCTCGGAGTAATCACTATCTCTAATAATTGGCCGGTCCGTATGTAGAATTAGGTCTGAGAATTCATTTTATTCGTTCATTTGAAAAATCTAACTTTGTTCTTATAATCTTGATTTGAGCAGAGTGTGTGTTTATTATCTTTTAGACCCAAAACTCATTTTAAAATCATAGTCAGTTTAGCTGTTAATAAAAACATATAGAGCGGTGCAACAAGTTATAACAGATTTATGATAATTAAGTGTAATTTATTTTTACTAAAATGGCTATATCATATGATTTATTAATAAAACTACATACATTCACAGATAATATTATTTAATATTCACTAGAATATATGATAATTATATTTATATTCACTAGTTTCATTAAGCTACACCCACCAGGGCTTTCTACTATGAGCCCGCACTCGCATAGGCAGCCACCCCGCAACTACCGCTGGAGCTGCGTCCCGTCGCGTCCCGCCGCCGCGTCCCCGCCCTGCCGCGTCACCCGCCGCCCGCGTCCCCGCCCACCGGCGTGCCGCAAGTGCGATCAACTCAGGTCCGTTTTCTTCCTCTGCTCCAATTCCTTCTCCGAATCCTATTGGACATTTATTTTATTTAGAACACACACACACATATCTCTACTATCAACACACACAGAACATCACATCACACAACAATGCACACACACAACACACAGTCACACACACATATTCACAATGCACCCGTCTGTTCTCCCACACATTTGGAAAAATTGTATTTCTCACTTATCACACTATACTGAAGTAATAATTTATATAAAACATTTATTTTTATTTATTATTATACTTCCGCGTTGAACAGCAGACAATAAACGATACACCCATAACAACCCACACCTCACACACACAACCACACACACAAAGACACACACAACACACACACAACACACACACTACACATAACACCACACACACACACAACGCACACACACACAACACACACACACAACATACACGAACACTCACTTACACATATAACGTATAAATTTATTAAAACATTTTATTTTTATTTTATTAATTATACTTAGTGTTATTAATACTATCACAGGCCTATTTGTTCATTATTATGTTAGAACAAATCTACAGACAACGACACTACACACACAACACACACACCACACACACACATCACACACACACACAACGCACATCACACACATCCACTCACAAGCAACACACATAACCACAACACACTACATCATAACGCATATCCCACCCACTCGCAACTATGTGATCCGCGTCAGCTTGAATGCCTCAGCTATTGAATGCTCAACTTTGAATGTCCAGTTTGTGGAGAGAGAGAGCCCATCGCACCTTATTGATTCCTTAGTTTTTGTTGCCTCAACTTTGATACCTCACTTTTGATGCTCATATTAAGTAATTCAACAAATAAAATTTTACCATTATGGTAACCCTTATCGGTCTGAGCTTTAAGTGGTTCATCTTTGATGGTCATCTTTGATGAAGTCATCTTTGGTACCACCTATATTGATGATTCAGCTTATAAGCAGTTACACGTACCATAGACACTTACACTTACACTTATACACACCTACACTATATCTCTTATTCACACATACGGCACACGGAAATTATTTTATTTATACACCATTGAAACAACATTACGGTTCGCCCATAGACACTTCAACACTGTCAACCGCTACACCAATATATACTATTATATAATAATCCAATAAATAGAAATAAATAAAAAAAATTTAATAAATATTCTAAGAAATTCTAATAAATGATATAAATTAAATAATAAATATATAATAATAATAAAATAATAATAATAAATTATAATATAAAATTAAATATAATAGATATATAATAATAATAATAAAATTAAAAAAATATAATAATAATTAATAAATAAAAAATATAATAATAATTTATAAAATAATATATAATAATAATAAAATAAATATAATAATAATAATTATAATTAATAAAATTAATAAATAATAAAATAATTAAATAATAATCATAATATAAATAATAAATATATATAATAATTATAAATAAATAATAAATAATAATAAAATTATTTAAAAAAAAATAAAAACAATGTTTATTTTAATAAAATGTTAATTTTTTTAAAGATAATAAACAATAAAGTTTAAATAGTTTAACTTATTTAAGTAGCTTTAAAAAAAAAATTAGCCTAATAATAATAATATATATATAATTAAATATATAATTTATATAATATATATAAAAATATATATATAATAATATATATAATATATAATATATATAGTGCGGCCGGGAACGCGGAATAATGCGCCTGACATGAGGCGCACGAGCGGCTGGCGGAGGACAGCTGGCACGGGCCGGGGAACTAGCGAGGCGGCGGGAGGACGCGACGCAGACCGCACCAGAGCGGGTGCGGAGGGTTATGGCACTGCACTTTGCGGGGGATAGGGGTCTACACTATGACATGAACCCTGGTAAGTGTTAGAGCTTAATGAATCTATGAAATTAATTAGATTATTATTCGTAGTGAATAAAATTAAAAAGTTTTTTAATCTACATTTTTAAAGTAAAATTTATTGAATATATAAAATTTTGCAAACGCAATTCCATATCAGAAAACATTACATATATATTGTCAATAGACGTAGCATAACTATGTAGCAATCCGCTTAAACAGCTAATAAAATGACTATGATTTTAATAATGAGTTTGAGGTCTAAAAGAATAATAAAACAACTCTCAAATAAACACACTCTCAAATACAAGATTAAAGAAACATAAGATTATATAATTAATTTCAAGAACCCATAATATAATAATTAGTACGTAATATTCCGATTAACTAATTAATATTAATAGTATATATAATTACTTCACCTTTACGTGATGTAAACATTTTTCACTCCTTATAATTTCCATATTATTATTATTATTATTATTATTATTATTATTATTATTATTATATTATTATTATTTTTATTATTATTTTTTTTATTGTTTATTATTAATACGATTATTATTATTAGTAGTAAGTAAGTAAGTAGTAGTAGTAATATGATATTTCCATCAAATCTGAAAAACATTTAAATTATTCTTTGTTACAATAATTTGCCCATGTCTTATTTGAAAACATTAAAAATAAACCCGATTTTTTTTTTTTTTTTTTTTTTTTTTTTTTTTTTTTTTTTTTTTTTTTTTCTATACATTTATATTTATATTTTTTCTTGTAATATACATTTTTTTTTTATATCATTTTAATTCTTCAAAGAACAATTTGAAATTCAGAGATATTTTTATCTAGATATGATTTATTATTTTTGATTTTTTAACACGTAACAAACACATAACTGACAGAACCGCAAATATACAATCTAATATATTAGTATAAGTTACATAAAATAATTTCCTTAATTTTACATGATACTACCGGTTATTAGTTAAGAAGTTTATATTTCTAAATCCACTGAGTTAGAGCAAAGTTAATGACAGTCCCACGTTTTCACATTGAACTATATTTAAATAAAAATATGATTATATATCAATGATTTGAATTCGGTCTGGTTATTCAGCAAATTAAACTATTTTTATGAACATCTAGGTAATTTCAGTGAACAAATTAGGTCCAGTATCCTGTCTACAATATAAAGAAGCTTTATCTATACCTAATTTAGAAGTGCCCATTAAATTTTACGACTTAACGTAGGCATCATATAGCATTATTCTGAACACCACTATATTTAATTAACTAGCATAAAAGGTAATCAGATTTTGTTAAAACATTAGTCATTATTTGAGCCAATTGGAATATTAAGGCTTATATATATCTGACATCATACCGGGTTAACAAATAAATAGAGATATATCCATCTATAATTTAATAACTATGAGTTAGTTATTTTCAACACTATAACTAATTTTTATACTAAGAGAGATAGTCTAGTTTATTATCGTTATTACTGTATAGGAGAGTGCGGGTTGTTTGTTTTATTCTCATCGTGGATGTAGTAATTGTCAAATTAGTACAAATAGATTAATAATAATATATATAGATAATAAAAGACAAAACCTTTTTGGTAGTATTTATTTAAAAAACTTATGTATGAAAATATATTTTTAGTATTAATACTGGGAGTGAATAAAGTAGAAAATAAGTAAGTGGAATAATTATGTTTTATTATTTATTTAAATAATAAATTACTTTAAGAAATATGTTTATTAATAAAATACATAGTTATTATTATAATTATTTAGTATAAGATAATCATTTATATTATTGAGTTTAATATTATTCAAAATTCTTATTAAGATAGGAGGAAGATGATGATAATAAATGCAAAGTGATGATCACTTTGGATCAGAGAATTCATCAAATGATGACATAGATATGACTTAGGGGGCTTGACCTTTATACCTGTAATTATTGCTATTTTAGGAGTACGTAAAATAATATATTGTATTTTAATAAAATTTCACATTAAAATTTTAGTTAAAAAGTTATTAATTTATTAAAACTGAAATAATTATTAAATAATTATTATATATAACAAAAGCTATTAACAGTTTAATAAAATTCTTTATTGATATTCAAAGAATAAATGTTTATGTTTTTTAATATAAGATAGTTTTTAATATATGACATAAACTTGAGAAAATAAATTAATTTATAGTTATGTATTTTGATAATGAGTAAAACTTAAAATGGTTTCGATAAGTTGTACCTAAAATACTATAAAATGTTTATATAATATGCTCATATTACATATTATATTATAGAGTAATGTTATTAGTTAATGATGAGTGTGCGTGGGATGTTATATTGATTAATTATTAGTTGATGTATGTATGTGTGATGTGTGTGTGTGTGTTGGTTATATTGTAAAATCTATTAGTATGTTAGCAGTTAGTATATAAGTATATATAATTACTGAGTATTTGTTGATTGTATAATGATTATAAATCTGTATTAGTGATGGATGATGATATAGTAAATATACTGATGTTAGAGTGTTTAAGTTAAATATTATGTTGGATCAGTGTATAAGTATAAATAAATTCTGTAGTGTGAGTGTAAGTGTTAAATATGATATAATGTCTAATTTAGACTCATTAATATGTTATATAGTGTCATAGATGAATGTGATAGTATATTTCTCTTGTGGGTGTCCTTTGCATATAAGATTAAAACTCTAGATGCATGGAACATTAAAAAAGTGATGACCACATGTTATAAGTATTGATATACATTTTTTATATGCTCATATTGATGAGACTAAAAGTGTAAATGAGTGTGTATTATAAGTGTACATAGTGTAAATGATGTGTCATAAGTGATATAAGTGTAATGTGTGTGTGTGTGTGTGTTAGTTAGTGTATGTATGTGATATTGATGGTTAGGTATTATGTGTAGTGTAATTAGTTGTGTTGAGTTAGTATAGTTGATGGTGTGTATGTGATGGACTGATATGTGTGTTCTAAAATAATTATTTATGTTTAAACATGAAGTGCAATTAACCCCCATTGTATAAGAAAAAAATAAAGATAATAAACAAAATAAAATAATAATAATAAAAATATACTAAAATATAATAAAATTAATAAATAAAAAAGTATTAAAATCATCAACAAAAAACATAGCTTTCTAAATATAATGAGTTAAAACTAGTAAAGCATGAAAGTTTAAAACAGTAAAAGCTAGAATAGATTAAAAGCAGTAAAGGCAGAAGTTTAAAAGCTAAGTAAAGCAGAAGTTAATATTATCAGTAAAACAGAAGTTAAGCAGTAAACATGATTAAAAGCAGTAAAAGCAAGAAAAGTAAAGCAGTTAAGGCATATCAAAACAAAAGGTCTACTTAATCCCCTATAGGTATAGGTTATAAAACCTACCTCTATTGTATTTATTAACTCACTTGCATTTACTGTTTTAAAGGGTATTGTCAATAAATATATATATGTTTAATTAGATCAAATAATTTATACAACTTTCATTTTATAAAGAGGATAAATGTTTATATTAGTAATAAACTCTGTGTGTTTTATTCTTACATTACAAAATTAAAAAAATAAAAAAGTATTTAAAAACAAAAATAAAAATAGAAATATAAATAAATAAAAAGTATTTAAAACAAAAATAATATAAAATATATAACAAAAACTAATAGAAGAATAATAAATTATATATGAGTATAAGCAGTAAAGCAGAGAGTTTATAAAACCAGTAAGCAGTAGAGTTAAGGTACAGTAAAACATGAGTTTAAAAGCTAGTAAAGCAGATAAAAGTTAATAGCAGTAAAACATGAGTAAATGAGCAGTAAATAGCCAGAGAAGTAATAGCAGATAAAAAAGAAGGTAAATAACAAAGGGACAGACTAAATTCCCACTAAAGGTGTTATAGGATAATATACAGCACCATATATGACTAATATGAGGTTGTATAAACTGAGCTATTAACTTATGCTTTAATAAAGGTAAGATAAAGTATCTATATGTTTTTTAATATAAAATTATCGATAATAAATTTTATTAAAAATAAAAATATGTTATATATAACCGAGAACTTATGTTGTACTTCCTACTATATACAATACATAAAACAATTTTTAAAGTAAATAAAAACTAGAAAACTTAAATACAAAATAATTAAAATATGATAACAAAAAATAATAAAAAATAAATATAAAGTATTTTGTTTCCCTCGTTCTCAGAATATAAAATAGAAAACATAATGATAAAAATTATATATAAGATGTTAAGCCAAGTAATATAGAGCAGAGAGTTTAAAACAGTAAATAGCAGAGAGTTTAGATAATACAGTAAAAGCTAGATGAATAGTTTATATAATAAGCAAGGTATAAAACATGAGTTAAATGACCAGTTAAAAAAGCATAAGAATAGATATTAAAGCAGTAATAAACTATGAGTTAAAGCAGTAAAAGTACAAGATAATAGATTAAATATAGCAATAGTATATATAAAGAGCTGATAAAACAAAGGCATATACTAATTAATATACCTAACTATAGGTGTTATAGTGAGTTAAAATCAATCAACTCATATATATATATATTTATCTTAAATTGTTATTTAACATGTAATATTGTAAATATTATATAATATAGGTATTAGTATAAAATATATAATAGTATATATATAATGATTTTAATAAAAATTTCGTTAACATAATTATGTAGTTAAAAATGAAAAATGTTATAATATCAGACACTGCTGAGTAATTTTTTTCTTCTTACATACAATTTTTAATAAAAATTTATATTAAATTTAAAAAAAGTATTATAAGTTTGAGCTACGAGCTTGTCTTGAACAATTCTTAATTGTGTATTAATTTATTAATATATGTTGTTTATAAATAATATAGGTCATGTAATGAGTTTTCAAAGTTTAGGTTTCGAGCGAAATATAATGTTTAGTATATTAAATAAAATTATATTTAAATAGTAATTTGAAATAAAAACTGATAATTTGAACTTACGTAGTTATATATATTGATAATACAGAAGCAATTTACTTATCTTTTTAGTATAAATATAATGTTTATTAAGTAATGTAAAATAAAAAATGAATGATTTAATTAGTATATTATATATTATTTATTTTCATTCGCCTATAGCGCGGGTCGTACAACTGTAGGGGTGTACGTTGGACCTCCATCTAACTTCTATATGCGGGGAGGGGCTCATTGTACTGCGCCCTGTGATGGGTAAACAGCTTATGAACTTGGAAAGATCAATTAATTAATTAACTCTGTTCTATTGAATGTGGGATAGAGATGAGCCTAATCAAGGTGATATTATCATTCACAAAGTGAAATGAAATTCCATCAATATAAGATGGTATCAAAGATGATCGAGTCCATACAAAATAATGAGTCATTACATAAGAATGAACCTTCAGAGTTGGGGCATATGCAATAGCTGAGAACATATAAATTGCACTGAGGACCTATTAAATGCTGAGGCATTAAAATTGATACTTACGAGGCAATCACAATATATGAGCTGAGAGGCTATATTAAAATGCGAAGTAGTCAATCCGAAGAAGATTATTGCGAGGTGTGTGAGTAGATAAAGTGTTAGGAGTGAGCAGACACTTGTAGATGTGATAAAGAGTGTAATCGAGAATCGGTGTACTATTATTATGAAAATATCGTCTTCCCCTTAGGGGATTGAAGTGTAAGTGATATTTAATACACGTGCTTATAAAAATACTAAATCATAGTAGGCAAGCACTTTCTATGTGATCAGCATTTTGAACTATTATCCTACTAACTCGATTCCTCATACCTTATTACCTTATGGGCGTGTCTATGCCTATCACTATTAGGGCTAATCTCCTAGAGCTCCAAGGCGGATTGGTCTAGATGAGAAGCGTTCTGTGAATAAAAATTAGTAATGAGCAACCTCAGTCTTGGCCAGCTCGGAGTTGTGGCATTCATCGGTTGACAGAGTACCAACTTAACGGGCAGCACACTTATGAGCACTTGTTCTTGACCGAAGCCTCTCACAAACTCTCTATGGCACTCATTGGCAAACTCAATTGAGAGCAAACTATCCGGTCACTTGGCACCTTCACCTGGCACTCTATCTTGGCACTTTAACAATCCATGAGACTACTCTATCTAGACAACAAATCACACTAGAACATCCACATCGATAACTTCACTTATCTGCGCGTGATCTGCGTGAGGAGACAATCAAAGCCTGGTCAAATATTTTATGACATGTGTGAGTCAGATATTACCCCTCAGTCGAGTAATACATGGTAAGGTCAACATGCAAAAAGATGTGGCTTAATAATTATCCCACCTCTCTCGGTCAAACAAGGTATAAACATTCTCCATATACACACGGTCGGCTAAGTCCTAAAGGAAGGACAAAAATTACTCCGTGGGTCAAATTTGACCTCCTCACGGTATATTCGGCAGGTTGAAAGCCGAATATTCTCATGGTCAAACAGGTAAAGACATCAATCAATAGTGCGCTAAGCCCCTAAAGCATCTCAAACATTAACTCGTGGGTTCCAATAATTGACGTCCCCATGGAATACCAAAGGTTGTCGTCGACAAATTTCCGTCTTCGGGCCATACATCTACTCTTGAATCCCCATTCGGAGAATGATCTCCCAAATCTCGGTAGCCAAAATTACCGTGGGCCAAAATTGACCATCTGGTATCTGGCAACATCAGGTGTCAAAACATCTCAGTCGTAACGACATCAAAATAGGGCTAATCCCCTATCTCATCAGGTCATACAGTGATACAAAAAATTTACCCCCTATCTTTTTCTCGTGGGCAAAAATCTGAATGGCCCTAGCGGGTTCGATAAAAAATAAAATAGGTATAGGTATTGAAGAACAGTAAAAATAAGCTGGGGGTAATACGTACAACCGGTTGCTTGACCACTGAAACCGTTTGGCGCACCACTACTACTACTCATCTTCTTCGACTAACTAAGCTGGTTGCCAAAAATAGTTCCGTAAAATATTAAGGTTACCCTCCAAAAACATTAGGGTTGCACTACTACTACTACTAACTACTACTACACTACTACCACTACTACTAAAAATAATAATAAAATCAATATAATTATTCACATAAAAAAAATAAAATTAAATTTCTAATCAATAAAATAATTAAAATTATTTATATATATATAATCATAATAAAAAAAATTATATAAATAATAAGTTTTTATTCTCAAAAAAAATATATAAGGGATTATCATAATAATCACAAATAAAAAAATTTAATAATAATGGAGTTCTTTCACAATAAAATAACACACCGTAGATAATGACGTGCACTAAAAATATATAGAAACCCACATAATAATATTAATAATGGACAAGATACAAAATGGAGATTGGTCGAAATAAAAGGTTAATAAAAATAATAGAGTCCAGCTATAAGAAAAGAGATTCAAAAATACTAAATTTAATATGCTAAATGCTAGATGTAAAAAATTATGGATCCCAAAAAAGAGTTACAAGCCACAATAAAGGTAAAAGAGTCTCAAAAAATATTGTCAAATGGTCAAAAATAAGGTATCATGGTCAGTACCACAAAGGGCAGGATAATGGTGGTCAAAGGTACTATAATTTTCTTCCGCACA
Source organism: Trachelipus rathkii (assembly GCA_015478945.1). Lineage (NCBI taxonomy): Eukaryota > Metazoa > Arthropoda > Malacostraca > Isopoda > Trachelipodidae > Trachelipus > Trachelipus rathkii. The sequence continues at coordinate 103,761 of JABUQX010005897.1, forward strand.
AATGGACATTCCCTACTACTATACAATAAATAATAATAAAGAGATCAAAGAAGGCACTTGTAAAGAATAAAGTTTCAAAAAAGTATCTTAATTTAGAAAAGAATGTGAACAAAAACTTAAAGATAAACATAACCCAAGAATGAGAGTATCAGAGTAAAATAAAAAACAAGTATAATTAAATATCAAGAAATTGCTTGGTATAGAGTATTAATAGAAGTAAATAAATATAGTAATAATAGATAAAATAATATATAAAATAATATAAATAATATATATGCTAATATATGAAATAATATATATAATACTGTATAAAATGAAGTATTATAGAGATTAATTGTGCATGTTCTGAATTACTTTGAGTTTCATTCTCTATTTTTGTTATTTTTTCTTTATTTTTGGTTTTTTGTTTTTCAACCAAAAATTTTCTATTTTTCGTTTTTCATTTGATTTTATTTTATAAAATCGTCGGCCCCCGTGGGGTGTAAAAAAATTTCGACCGCGAACGTATTGCAAATATTAAAAAAAAAAAGACGTCATTATCAATAAGACAATTACAAAAAAAAAAAAACGTTATTATTAACTAACGAATAACTTTTAAAATAATTATAAATTATATTTTTTTTCTGCTGTGAAAAGTAAGATTTTATCCAACAGAGGCAGAGATTTGTGAAGAAGATGTTTTACTTCATCTTCCTTTGGGAATTCTTCCAAAATTTCCTTGTTTCTCTAGTTGCCCTTTTATTGGATTTAAAGTGTTCTGGGACAGCTTTTGAATTCCATAAACTGAGAATCCTCTATTTTTCAACTGCATTAACCTTTTTTGTTGTCAAGTGAACAAAGAAAGTCCTACCCGTGTTCAAACAAGACAGTATGAGTTTATTTGACTTCTCGAGATACTTTACCATGTACAGTCGGTTGTATCTTTGGTCAAACTCAAAGCTATTATGTGGCTTCCTTATTACACTTTGGAAAATATAAAGTTCCACCTTCAGTTCTCACTGGGTAACCTTTCTTTGTTGTGGGCCTTTAGCTTTCTCTGTTTCTTTTCAAGTTTTCACTAAATAACTTCTGCATACGCTCAACTTTTTTCTATCGTTTTATCTACCCTATCGGAGATGAATTTCTTCTCTTTGGCTTCCAGTCACATTGGAAGATACTTAGTTGTGTACATCTTAAGGAAATCTTTTCACTTAAGAACGATTGCAAAGTTACTTTTAATCTAGGTGAGGCTGAGATATTGCTCTCAGTTTCTGTGATTGTCTTTCTCGTAGTGTCTCAAAAGAAACTTTATATCGGAGATGATACGTTTTATGATTCTTTTTCCAGTACATTTTTCACATCCTAAAATGAGATATGTTTCATAAAGTTTTCTAAAACTTCCTTTTAATTTTATTTCTTTCTTTAATCGAGAAATATATATATATATATTATATATTATATTATATTATATTATATTATATATATATATTTAAATATTATATATATATATAATTATATATATATATATATATATATATAATATATATTTATATATATATTGTTAGTGTGGGCAGCTGGGCAGTGTCTGAGTTAATATTTGGGTTGTGTTGACGGAAGGGGAACGGAGATGCAGGTGTAGTTAGGAAGTTGTGAATGCAGGAAGGTTGCTGGTGCAATTAAATCGTTGTGGTGAATGAGAAAGGACTAAGTCTTGGTGCCGGTAGGGTTTTGCATTGAGGTATGTTGTTACCTGTGTGTGTATATGGTGTGATTGGTACTGGATAAGGATATAGATCTAAGTTATGTGTTTCAGATGGACATTTAGGAGTGCTTAGGTGGAAAGAATTAATAAATGAGGAATGATTTAGAGAGTGATGTGGTGTGAAGAAGGGGAAAATGAGAGGAATAAATGAAAGTTGCTAACACTCTGAGTTTCCTCTAGGCATGAATGATAGTTGGTTGGTAAGCGGTGTTTAGTGGAGAGGTGTTGGGAACACGAACCTCTGGTGACGACAGAAGTGGATGAGTCGTCGTGAACGAACGAAGGAGAGAATGTGGTTTGGCGAGGGGAATAAAGTGCTGATAAGGAGGATGGGAGGGTTTTGTCGTGGGGGCATGGTTTGTGGGCCACTGGGCCAGGGATGACCTTACATTGACGTTTACTAGTGAAGGGTCACGTCGCGTACCATGAAGCTTTTGGGTGCATTTTCTTGTCTGTGCGAGCTTTCACTAATTAATGGTACGAGGGGGTGTAGGCTGGACTTTCTTTCGGCATTTGTAACATCTTTCTGGCTGTTTCCTTTTATGCTTGTAAACAATAATCAAAAACATTGGAAACATTCAGCAATTGAAGAAATTAAGGTAAAGGAAATATTATTATTATATATTTATAATTTATATATTATATTATATATTATTATATATATATTTATATATATATTTATATTATATATATAGCCTTATTATTAAAAATGAATTTAAGTTATTATCCCTTATATATATATACTATATATAATATATATATCATATTTATATATATTATATATTATATTATATATAATAATATATATATATATTTATATTTATATATATATACTTTTATATATATATTTATATATATATTATATAATCTATGTATTAGGGATTGAGTTGTCAATTATGTGGTAAAAATTTTTGGTAACAGATTAGAGATGCAAAAATAAAGGTAAATGTTCATATAAGGGTATGACGTAATGTCTGTAGGAATCTTGAATGTCTGAATGTGTTTTTACTAAAAATTTTTATCAACGAAACCAAGTAAGTTACAAACTTAAATTTTAAAAATGGGTGGACGTTAGTAGTTATTGAGGACGCGATAACTCTTCGGATAGGTGTTAAGTGACATTATTAATTGTATGATAGGTTTAATTTTGTTACAACATAAACATAGTCTAAGCACCCTACATGATACCAGTATAAACTTAGTTTCTAAAGCACCTACAATCGATATCAAAAGACTAAAGATGATGTGAAAAATTGACTCCATTGTTCCATGCCGCGCGTCAGGCGTCTTCTCATCGATTGTGGAACCCATTCAAATTCCAGGAGTCGGTTTGATCGTTTCAATTCCGTTCATAATCTATCGTATTCTTCCGGTTTGTCTTGGAGAAGAGTAAGTACTAAGGTCCTTTTAATGTCTCAAAGTAATATCCAAGGGATTTAGGTTCTGTGACTTGGGCAGTACTGGCCACATGACATATCCATTGATTAGGAAAGGTCCTTCATATAGATAACGGACGTGCAGGCCTAAAGGTGGGGTCCCCGTCATGACTAACAAGGTTTGGGCAACTGAAGGAGGGTTACGATCTTCAACACTAAGAGCCCATGTTCAAAGTTAGAAGATGTATTGCATTAAGCTGGGAGGAAGCTGAACTCAGTGTACATGAGTCATGTTAAATTCCTGCCCAAATGTTTGACTTGAGCTGATGTTTGGAACGATTCTGTTTATGGCCATTTGAGTTCTCGTCTGCAAATGTTGTTCGTCTGACGTTTAACGTAGTGTTCTTGTAAAGTGGCCTATCCGGTAATAAACTTCGTTAAAGTTTGGGTCAATAATTTGTTCAAAAACTGACAAATAACAACACGAGGAGCATGGTCACGTAGGCAATGAGTATGCACTGTATGGCTGTACTGGTGTACTGTTGCTGGCGTGTAGTACTGCCAAGTTATAGATTGGTTTCGAATTAAACTGTAGTGACAATTGTCGCGTGCTCTTTTGCATGTCCAAAAATTTCATTAAAACTTTCGTTGCTAAATCATCAGTCTAGTAGCTCGGGGTCTGCCTGCATTAGCGTGCTCTTTGGACTGCAAATATCCTGTTTCAGACACGGCGTTATGATGTGCAAAACCGTGTTGGAAAAATTCGGTTGGGATATTTCTTTTGGTACAAACGTCTTGCTGCGGAACTATTATTTGGGGCCAAAAAAAAAGGCGTCCTCCACCATTAGATGCATGTCAGCTGTTCAGGTATGAATACACGTAGGTATTCGTTCCATATTAGAAGAAACGTAAGAGAAACAAACAGTCATGAGTTATGTTGTGTACACAAAACAGACATGCATTTATTGTATACAGATAGTTGGGTTGTTTTGGTCAACCAATGTGGCATGAAATGTTTCAATGTGAAGGCGGTAGATGTTTGGTGGAAGAGATTTTATATTTAATTGACGATGTTTCCAATTATTCAATTTACTTCTCTTATTAAAGTCTAATTTATTTAAATGTTTTACCATTTGATTCTGCGTACAACAATGAGTGCTTTTTGGTTTTAACATTTTAATCTAAGTATCCGCTTTCATGGACTGTCGCCTTCAAATACTTTTACGGCCTCCATTTTAAATTGTATAGCAAATTTAGATATTTTTTGGTTCATTAGAGTACACCACAGTACTATCCCATTAGTAGAGGTTTTGTAACCTCATGGTTTTCTGATAAATATTGGTAGTAAACTTTCGACGCCAGAAGGCAATAGCACATTACGTCATGCCGTTTATAGCTTTTACCTTTATTTTTTGACGACATTTCTTACTCAGCCCCCAAATATTTTACATAATTTTGATTTTATATAATATATATATTATAGATATCTTTCTATATATTATTATATAAATCTTATATATATATATATTATATATATATGATAATTATATAATATTTTATATATATTATATATATATATATATATTATATATTAATCATATATCTTTGATTTCTTTTTAATCTTCTTATTTTTCTGAATGAGGGTAAGGTGCGTGACGAGATCGGAAAGAAAAGCTTGTAGAGGCTGAATAGTCGAGAAAGGCCAGCCTTATCCGCCTCCTATGTACCATTAATTAGAGACGACGATGCAGTCAGAAATCCACCCTAAAGTTCATGGGCGCATCCTCACTATGGTAGATCGTCAGTTTAAGGTTCATCCTGGCCAGGTGGCCATACCACTACCCCTCCAATCCCCGCCTTCACCCTGTTTATACACCTTTCTTCTCGCCTCTACCACTCACATTTCTCTCTTCAGACATTGTTCATCCGACTCAATCACTTTTCGTCGGTCTCCGGCCGGTGGTTCCCAACCATCTCCTTACATCGGCATTAACCAACGACTCATTCTCCTTTCCAAATTGACCAAACATCTCAACCATCTATTCATTTTTCTCTCTTTCCCCTTTCTCACACCAACATCACTCACTCTTCATTCTATTTATTCTTCTCACACCTAGCACCTAAGATTGGCCATCTGAACCATTGAATTTAGACTTTCTTCTTATTCAGGACAATAGGTCTCAGCCTACAATAACAACTGGTAAAATACCTATGTAGACTCTTGCGCACTCAAGGCTTGTCCTTTCTTCACCCAACGATTTGTTGTTTGCACCAGAACCTTCGTGCATTTCACAACTTTCCTATCCTCTTATATCCGTCCCCCTCGCCCCCAGCCCACATTCTCATCCAAATACCTACAATTTTAACTCGAACTTGTTCCAGGCTGCTCACCATCTACGTAATTCACACTGAGGTTGCCTCATCAAACATAACTTACTCTTATCTACGTTTATTTCAACCCCCCCCCCCACCCTGGCAATCTCTCTACCAATCCTCCTCAACACTCTTCAGATGCACCAGAACAAATTCGCATATAATAGGTATGGGCACCCCTCCGACTCATTCCTTCATCCATCTGTAAACACATTTCTGCATCACCTCGAGTTCTTCTAACCATCCATATCAAATTTGAAAACCAAGGGAATAACACACCTGTTCTCACTCCGCTATATCCAAACCACATACATTTACGACGCATTTTTCTACGCGCATTCATATAGTCATACATATTTTGATTCCATTCAGAGCCTACACCAAAACCATTATTCACTTATGCATAAAGCCTCCCTTATAACTTATCTACGGGCTGTTTGTAAATCATAAACCCTAATATATTTTTCTTTCTTTCCTATTTTCTCATCATTTGTCTTCAATGGTAAAAGATTATCGTCAGTATGCAATAAGCAGGCCACCTTTTCATTCACCATCAGTCCCTCGGTCACTCGCCGCACTCTTTCGACAAAATATCTTTAAATGGTATTAACTAATAACTTCATTCCCTTAATTTACAGTTCCTTGCTCCCTTCTTATATAAGGGTTACTATTCGTCTCCCATCTCTTGGAACTTACCCTCATAAACTTTGTTCACCAATCCAAGCATCAACACCATTCGCCTCTGGCTCTTGTCATTTCCTAGTATTTCATCTATTCTGAAGGATTTACATTTCGTACAACTTTCTCACTCTACCATATCTCCTCCTTACTAATACTCTCCCAATACTTTTTATAAGAAATAGAGCACACGTCACTAACACACTTCTAATGTTAATTTGTGCAGATTTTCGAGTGTTCTTTCCACACTCCCGTCACACCATTCTCAGTTACAAAAGCACATCCCTATTATTTCTAAGCAGATTCTTATTCTCATTTTAACTTTCGAGCTTCCTTCCAGAAGGCTTCCCTATTCCTTGTATGTGCCTCATTCAGCATCCTTCCAACTGTTCTTACCTCTTGTTCTCCTACGTTGCCCTTTTAGTATTCTTTTTTCTCCTGTTATTTTCCAAGCCTTTCTGGGTTTTGAATTTCAGTGCTTTAGTAATTCACATGCTTTTTTTTACCTTACCGCTTGCAATACCTCTTCCATTCACATTTCGCTATGCTTCTTACTTCTAACTTGAGACATCGCAACTTCTTTGCACTCTAACAATTTGCTTCTTCATTGCCCAGATGTCCGGTTCAATTCTTCATTCAACGATTTCTAGCGAGCGCTCTTACTCTTATACTTTTTGTTTTTTCACTTATTCTCACTCTTAATTTTTAACTTTTTCCTTGTATCACCTTCTCTCCATCCAAGCCCCCACTAACTTATATTTTACAATAGAACATATAATGATCCGATAATCCCCTTCCTAACCCCTCACTGATTTAACATCCACACATATTTCAACATCTCCTTCACTTCACAAACAAATCATTCTACTTTCCTTTCACCATCACCTACCACTGCTGTTACTTATGAACTCTGTGGTTTAAAGAAAGTATTAATTACAAACACCTCTCTCTTCACAGGAAATCAATCTTTCTCCATTTTCTTTTCTCCGGCCACCCCACACTGCTTATGCTCCTTTTATTGCTCACTATCCACTCATTCACGGTCTCCAACTATCATGTGAGTCCTACTCCACCATGCCAGAGCATCATTCAGATGTATCCCAATTCGTACTCTCTTCAATGTGTTCCTAGATGACGCCATACGTCACAACACATACCTTGAGACTTTTTCAAACTTAATTTAACCAATAGATTTCTAGACTCGCACACCAAACTCTACCTAGATTATGTACAGGTCACTCATACAAATTTGCACGCCTTCTTCTCCCTCTCTATTATTTCCGACGCACACACACATTTACACACACCACTTAATTTACACCACACTCTTCCATCTTTGTTTCAGTCACGCGAGCAAATCAAATGCCCTTTCTAAAAACATCAATCACCTCTCGTCCTCTTCATCTCACATTTATTTCTCTGGACCATTCCAATTACATCGATTCTACAATTTTCGCCGAAATAAGCAGCCACTGTTTAGCGGCGAGATCACGACACATTCCGTTTACGAGCATGTCGCTTCCTAGCAAGAGATACGGTGGTAGTGGAGCAGCCACCCCACTACACGTCCTTAGATCGAACTTCTACGACACGCAGGACATACGAGTGGGCAATTCTTTCTTCCTCACACATATTGATATTAGGGATGTCCTGTAAAGGTGTTACTAGAACGTGGTCTCCAAAGTGGGTACGCGTCCCGGGGGGTAGCAGGTGTATACTTGGGGGTACGCCAGATGGCCTCAGCGATCTCGTTGGTGTGTAATTTATGTTATCAGTGAGTCGATATATATATACTATATAATTATATTTATATATCATATATATATATATACTGTATCATATATTTATTTATACTATTATATTATTATTATATATTATTATTACTATATATACTTATATTATATATTATTATATATATAGTATATATTATATATATATATATATTATATAGCTTATATATATAATATATATTATATATATTATATATATATATATATAATTTATTTAGTAATATATAAATGCATTCAAATTTCAATGCTCACCCAGCTAGATTATTTTACTCTTTCTATTGGAATGTAGGGCTAGGTGTTTGGTTTTATTTTTTATCTCGGGAGTGTTTAACAGGGATGTAAATTATAAAATATAGAACCGACAGTGTTGAAGGGTTTAAGAGAACATATAAGAAAAGAAAAAATATAGCATATGATGTTTATTCATCAACACATTTCTGAAATTGCAATGGTGAAATGCGCTAAAGGTGTTCTATAGTGTTGGTTGATACCCTCTGGCCGATCACACTTCATCAAGGATTCGGCCATTGATAAATGTGCTTGGAGATATCTTGCGGCGATGTTGTCCAAGCGTTGCAGCTCATGAGTGTGGACGAGCATCGTTCCGTTGCTGAAATGCTTACTCAACAATTCCAAGTGTTCAATGGGACTATGTCCGGGTCTCGCCAGAATGCCAGGGTCTGTCTACCTGTTGTACGGTAACCGTTGGACGACTTGTGCAGTGTGCTGTGTGGCGGTTGTCATGGCAGTACAAAAATGGACGCCAAATGAAGGACGCGATA